>CAXARV010000128.1:162500-226292 GCA_963971375.1 Platycheirus rosarum
ATAATAATAATAATAATTATTATTATTATAATAATAATAATAATAATAATAATAATAATAATAATAATAATAATAATAATAATAATAATAATAATAATAATAAAAATGATAATAATAATAATAATAATAATAATAATAATAATAATAATAACAATAATAATAATAATAATAATAATAATAATAATAATAATAATAATAATAATAATAATAATAATAATAATAATAATAATAATAATGATAATAATAATAATAATAATAATAATAATAATAATAATAATAATAATAATAATAATAACAATAATAATAATAAATCAAGACTTATAAGACTTACCAATGAAATATTCACTTAACTACTCCACATTTTCTCGTTCAAAGCGATACAGTTCCTTGAAATTTGAATCAGCCCCCGATCTTCGTTCCTTATATAATTTTGTGAAGTCAACACTTATAAACTCTGCCATTCTCATTAGAATATAAACTTTTATTTTACAGATTTAAGTTATTTTACGAACTTATTCGCTTGAAACTTGATCTATGACTAAAATCTCTTCGTATTGCACCTTAAAAAACTACCAAATTTAAGGAAAAGTAGATGCTATGGAATTTCAAGTTGGTCGATAGCCACCTGACAAATTTACAGTATTTGCTGCAAAAATAAAGAACTTACTAGTTTTTATGCATTCCAAAAAAAGTTTTTACTACAAAAAAAAGAAAAAAGTATATGCTTCTACTTGAAGTAAATACTTATTTTTTAGTATTTACTCCAATTTTGTGCATGCCAAAATTAGTATTTACTTAAAAAATCCCCAGTAAAAGCATTTACTACCTTTTATGCATACCACTCAGTGTCACAATAAGTTTTTGATAGTTGATTCAAAATCCAAAGCTTATTTTTTAAGCAAAAAAGTATTTTTACGAAATATTTTTCAGAATGAAAATAAGTCACTCTTGGATTGGCTTTTCCTGGTTCATGGAGTTTCATAAAGTCGTGATACTAATAATATTTGCGCTTTCTTTTAGTTTTTAAATCAAGTCATTTGAGTCAATAGTTTTCGAAAAAATTAATTTTAAACTCAAAATTTTGAAAAAAAAAACATTAAAAATTGCATGTTTTCCCATTTTTACTTGCGATTATAGGGACTATAAGACAAAGTTTAGGATTCGTGAATATTAAAAAAAATTGAGATAACAATCAACATTACGATCATAGAGAAGTCTAAAAAAGTGATCGAAAAAAAAATATCTGTCTGTCTGTCGGTATGTATAACGAGCTGCAGCCTAAACGGCTTAAAAGATTATCTTCAAACTTGGTGTGTGGGATTCTTTTGGCATTCCCCAGTGGGAAAATTTAAATTTTATTTTTAGGCCTAAAAATAACGGTACCTGCCATATGACCGTTTAGGAAAATCTTATTTTTCTCGAAAACCGCTTGAACGATTTTGATGAACATTTTTGAGAATTTTTTTGTTGGTATTGGCTATCATTTGATCAGAATCACATATACGGGAAAAATCTATTAATGGGACCTTTCATATAACAGTTTTTTTAATTTTTGGCCTTCGCGGTAACGATTTCATGGATTTCTGTCAAATTTTATATTCGGATAGCAAAATTAATTCTGCATATCAATATTTGAATAAGTTTTTTTTGTAATAAAAATTAATTTTTAATTTTTTTTTTGAAAAATCAATATTTTTAAAACTAATCAAAAATTATTATTTAAAATTCTATAATTATCATGTATATTAATAAACTCTTAGAAGCTGCATACCAAAATAAAAAAAAAAAATAAAAAAAACTAAAAATAAAAAACAGGATTTTATCAAAACCGGTCCTACAATTTTTGAAATCCTTTTTTCATAAATTCTTCTTCATTTAAGACGTGTGATGGAGTACTTCATTTTTACTAAAAACCGTTAAGTATTGTGGTTTTGATACTTTTTATAAGTTATTTTCAACGTGTATGTTACTTGTTTCTGTCAAGGGTCTTGCTTTCCAATATTATTTTTTAAAATTGTGTCATTAAATACAGGTTTGGCTTAAAAGGTTTTGTGTCAACACTTATATATTTTGAAAACCAAATGTCTTTTGGTCTTCTACTTTTCGAGAAAATTGAAAATTACGAAAACATCTTTTTTCAGAGATATTTTTTATAAACGTACTTTTGTTTAGATACAATTGAGTTAAGTTGACAGAATCGAATATATTTATTTTATTTGATTCAATTACCAATTTTCAATTCAGAACCTTTGTTTGAACCATATAAGAGGCCAATTGTATTTGTCAGCTTCGTCAGTAAAGTCATCACTTGTATCGTCCTTAATGTCGGGTTCATTGAGTTGGTCTGTTATAGTAAGGAGTCGTTGTTGTTTTGAAGGTACTAAATAAATAAAAAGGGCCAAGATCCTTTAGTTGTAGTCCTTTAATTTCTACACCATCAACAAAACCGGGATACACATTTTTACTTGCGATTTATAGGGACTATAAGGCAAGTTATGCATTCGTAAAAAAAAAAATTCTAACAATCAAACATGATATTACGATAAAAGAGAAGTTCAAAAAAGTGGGTCCGGAAATTCCGTCCGTCTGTCTGTCTGTCTGTCTGTCCGTATCGATATCTACAGCCTAAATGGTTGGGCCGATTTGATTTAAACTTGGTATATAGTATTTTTAGAGTGCTCTACCCGACAGTTTTTGGAATTGGCATTCTAGCTCCAAAACTAACGGTAATTGCCATATAACTTTTAATAAAAAACTTATTTTTTCTCGAAAACGGCTCCTAAGATTTTGATAAAACTTTCAGAATGATGTTTTCTATGTAAAATCTATCTTTTAGTTTTAATGGATTTTTTAGAAAAACTTTTATAACGGTACCTCCCATATGACCGGTTTTTTAAGATCAGACTTTCTTGTAAACTAATAGACGGATTTTGATGAAATTTTCAAAATATGTAGTGTTTTATGATTTAAATAATATTGCTTATTAAAATTTTCAAAAACATTTTTATTTAATTTTTAATAATTTTTTTTTTAAATATTTTGTTTTTTGAATATTTTGAAAACGGATATGAAGTATTTTTTTTTTAATTTTTCTCCTACCATAAACTATAGATTTCTTTAAATTGACATACTCGAAAAAATTTTAAAATATGTTTTCGTAATTTTTTTCAAAAAAAAAACATTTATTTGAAAAAAACTGTTCGAACGATTTTGAAATGAAAAATTCATATAATAGAAAACAGTAAAAGAAATAAGATTGCTTACAACATTTTTTTCCAAAAAAACGTTATAAATAGTGTTTTTTTGATTTCATAAAAACTTTTCCCCAAAATTTTATTTCATATTGCTCGGCTAAGCCCTAGCCATTAGTCAAATAAAAGAAGGTGACAACCTACATACATACTTACGTGTTTTAAAGCATTTCATCATCATAAAAGCACACAGAATAAATAAGGAGCCTATGATAAAGACACAAAGACAACTAACAAATAAAAAAAACCTATTCGATTACTACTGAATGCAAAAATTTCAATCGAGAAAACAAAAGTTTACACCTACCTATAAATAAACAAAACCACTGTGTTAACTTTTAATATTGTCTCCATACCCACTCGGTTAACAGTAGTTGGAATGTGTATCTTAATTTTAGTACCCACCTTCCTTCCAACCTTATTATATGTAGAGGTAACTAATATCCTTAGTAAATTCCATTACCACACCATACGTTTATCGATCCATCAAACATAATTAAGCTATTTTAATTAATTTGATTTCAAAAAGTAAATTATTCTTATTGGGACCTATATAGGTATCTATACCTAGCATTATTGCCCTACTGCTGATTCCCACGAATCTTTATGCCAGTTGTTCAAATTTTTCCAAACCAAAATGAAAATTAAACTGAAAAAAGTGTTTCTATTAGCAAATTATATTATAAACAGTAAACAACAAGTGGAAAGATGATACACTAAAAAACTGCAAAAGCTAACAACCCTACATATTTATGTGTTTATGCATTTGTCGTGACGCATGTTCGTTCGAGCTTCAAACCATAACGATTCTAAAGAAAATGCAACTAAAAAAAAAACATTAAAATAAAATCTTTGTCAAAAAGAGGCCTGCACTTAAAAAGGATTAGCACATAGGAACAAGTACGTGCGACACAGTCGTGCCTTTTATTTACATTGACTAAAAATTGCATGATTTGAGAGCATATTTATGGATGTAAGGCCATAAATCCTGCTTACATTTGGAATTGACTTTGAAGAAAAGTCCAACTTTATTTTCCTTGCAAAACAAACCCAACACCACGATCATCATTTGTTCTGTCATTCATCCTCGTTGGTATTTCCGTCGTGTTAAGAAAGTCTTTTCGATTTGTACTGTGTTTCCTTCCCCACCGATGTCAAAATTGGTATGAAACGCCACAATTTCACGGCAATAGTTGTAATAATCAAGTAATAATCAATAATATGCTCATTTTTGTGATCGTGGTGGTACCAAGCGAGTAAATCCTAATGTTAGTATTGAGAAGTAATAAATAAAACATGTGTATTATATAAATTCTATTAATTACATGAAATACCGTGTTTGTTGGAATCTTGATAAGAAAGGAGATGAGTTGAGCAAGTACTTCGCGAATCTCAAACCGACATTGATGACTATGGCAAAAAGTGCCAATCAAAGGGTTGATTGTATTTCTACAATTTTTGTCACCTTTTTTTGGAGCTTATACTTGAGCATCTCCAAAACCAGCCAAATTCAGTTTACTACTTGGCGGTAATATTCAATATTTCTCTAGTTATTTTAAAATTAAAAAAATGTCTTTTTTAAATAAAATGAAAGCTGCTGTTAAGGTTGTTCCTGAAAATCAAAAACCTTTAAGCAGTCTCAAATAACTCACATTTCGCCGCAAGTACAATATTGTGAAGGCTAAAAGGTGTAACACTCAGTTTGGAGAACAAATCTTGGTGGAGCTGAAAGATTGCGTTGTATACTTACCAAAACGATGCAATCAGCAGCTAGTTTATAAGGACATCGAGGAGCTAGCGAATTGTTCAATGGAGGTAATGGAACCTTACGAACAATAGTTTAAACTGGATTTCCATGAAAAACAAGAAGAACAACAACAACAATATCAATAATTTAAAGAACCACAGGTAAATTATCACCCTGGGAAATTTAACGAAACATTTGATTTATAGAAAATGATGTTAATAAATAAATAAAAAAAAATCATTTCAAATTATTGCGTCTTAGTTTTTTTTTTTATTTCATCATTGATGTTGTAAAATAAATGTTGCTCTTTTGTTTTTAGAATGTGAATTGTATAGTTTTTTTTTGATTTTTCATTTGTATCATTTTGGAGGATTCATATTGTGAAAAAAATTAAGGGACGTAAAGTTGATTTTTAAATAAAATCTATACCAGAGAATGTAGAACCAACTTCATGGATCAGGGAAGGTAAACATGACATGCTCAAATACACTGTATCTCGACTTAACCCTACAGATGAAATTCAGTGACGTATGGGAAATAATAAGTAACATTTTTCAGAGCAATTCAGAAGGTCTAAGCACAGATCATTTTTGCATGTCAATAACATCTGTTAAGTTACCTTCAGGAAAAGGAAAAAAATGAAATCCCTTCTCATATGTTTAATTCATTTGATGAAGAATGTATTAAACGTAAAAGCATTATTTCAATACAAAACAAGGATAATTTATGTCTGCCTCGGGCCTTGATTGTGACAAAAACATATGTTGATAGGGAAACCGATTTTGCGAAAAGTATGCAAAGATGTTGATAAGGTTCAAACTCAAAGAACTGTAAGACTTATTACTGATGCACAAATTATGATACCAACCGTAGGTTGTGGAATCTCTGAGCTAAGAGCATTTTAAAGTTACTTAAAAGACTATAAGATTACCATCTATGAATATGGAACAAAAGAATTTCTGATGAAGATGACAGCAATGTTGATATAAAGAAAAAAAATAAATTTGTTGTATTATAACAATCATTAAAACGTTATAATGTCAATAACGGGTGCATTTTGTTGTAAATTTATTGTGAAATATGTCATATTCCATATAACGTAAAAATTCGTCATAGATGCTTAGGATCCTGCCCTCAATATCAACAAACTCCGCCTTGTATCAGAAGTAAAACAGAAATTCTTTGTGATGATTGTAATCGTTCCTTAAAGAAAACATTGTTTTGACAATCACAAAGCAAGAGGATCATCAGAAAAAAATAGTATTTGTAAAAATATGAAAAGATGTTTCATGTTTGAAAACAGTTGTGAACTGTGAACAATGTTTATACATATTTTATGATTTAGATAGTCGTCAAGAATTGGAGAAAAAATATTTGAAGATAAAACAACAATTTTACCTGTAAAAATACATGAACGAAATGTATGTGTGTATCAACAAAAATGTGATCAATGTATAGATCTTCTGTGTATCAACAAAAATGTGATCAATGTATAGATCTTCCGAATTTGTATTTCAGTCAAAAATGTAAAATATCAAGACAAGAAGTCTAAGTTCTGAATTGATTTTGCGAGGAACAAAAATGTTAATAATGCAATTTGGAAATGTCAAATTCTTAGACTCATTGAATTACTTTTCTATGGCTCTGTCAAAACTTCCTAAGGCATTTCAGTTATCTCCTGCTTTAAAAAGGGATATTTTTTCCTCATTTCCTCAATACCCTAGAAAATGGAAAGTATATTGGGAAATTACCGGCTATCGAATATTATAGCCCTGATACAATGAAAGCTAAAGACCGAATTGAGTTTTTAAAATGGTTTGCAAAACACAAAACCGATCAATTTGATATGCAACTTGAAGAATATTGTATTAGTGATGTTATAATTTTGACTGAAACTTGCTTGCTTTTTCGAATTGGCCAGAGCAATGTGTGGAACTCTTCATTGTATTTTTAAAAATTGTAAATTTCAAATCTTTTTCTTCTTCAGAGTAAAGAGCATTCTCATTAGATCGTGCACGAATTAGAATCAATTCATGTCTGGCATTTATTATGACTTTTTATAATCTTCAGCAAATCCTAGTAGATTTTTTAATGGAATACAAAAGCTAAAAGTTCCCAATGTAGTGGTTATGTTGTCGTTGACAGTCCAGGAATCATTTTCTAGTCCTCTACTTTCATTCTCATTTAATGATATATAATTTTTTAATGTTGTTGTAATATCAACATTTTTCGAATTGGTCAGAGCAATGTGTGGAACTCTTCATTGTATTTTTAAAAATTGTAAATTTCAAATCTTTTTCTTCTTCAGAGTAAAGAGCATTCTCATTAGATCGTGCACGAATTAGAATCAATTCATGTCTGGCATTTATTATGACTCTTTATAATCTTCAGCAAATCCTAGTAGATTTTTTAATGGAATACAAAAGCTAAAAGTTCCCAATGTAGTGGTTATGTTGTCGTTGCCAGTCCAGGAACCGTTTTCTAGTCCTCTACTTTCATTATCATTTAATGATATATAATTTTTTAATGTTGTTGTAATATCAACATTTTTATTGAACATTTTATCGAAAAGAAATGCCATAGCGTTATTATATAGTTTCGTTTTAGAAGTGTATCATCTTTCTTCTGTGTTAGTCCTCCTTCAATGTATATGAAACTTTCACTGGGTAAAATAGATATGGGGATACGTATTTCATCACTTGTATTAAAGGAATCAAGAAACGGAGAATAACTGTGATATTCAAATTTGGTTATGCTATTATCATAGCTAACGGCTTGTTTGATATTTAATATTTCACTCATAGTTTTTGCTTTAAGGTAAAACCTAAAGACAATCTTGTCTTGACAGCTTAATTTTCCCTGTAGAACTATTTGGATGTTAACCTTTGGTGTTAAATATATTACTATTATAGATCAACATTATCAAAGTGCAGGGGTTAAATGTAAGCGTGCAGTTATTTTTTCTCCTCTAAAATTTATCAGATCTACGTCTTGGTCTACTAGCTTAAATGTTAACGAAGTTATTCGTTTGACATTCACAGGTATATAGATTACATTTCTTGGAACTTCTATGATTGTATACCCAGGTCCTACTTCTGGTGAAAATTCATGTATTGTATATACATGTCTGTTATTTAAATATGAACACTCAATTCTAATTACATTTACCTCGGTTTTTATTAACAGGTAAATCTGAAAAGCGTATTTTTTAGATTAGGGTTACTGAACCCCAGTAATTTTCCAATAGTTCGATCCCTATCGAAATGTATGATCTCATCACTCGTAACTTTACTTTTCAAAGTATTATTAAGGATTTTTCCAACGTTTTTAATTGTTCTACTAAAGGTGTTGGTTCTTTTAGAACTGGTTTTCTTTTTACTTTTTGAACACCCCATACCTAATTTTAGTTTGGCTTTCATAAGATTAGTAACCAATAATGCATTTGATTGCTCAGCTAAACTAGTATCCTTCGATATGAATCTTTTCCAGGCTTTTTCAGATAAAATCTTATCTGTTATATGACGGTCAGAAGTATTTTTTAAAATTTGAATAAGAAATATCGTGTTGCTTGCACGCTTGATCAAGTAAATTAATTCCAGGATCTTCTCTAGCTAATAGTTCTTGGAGTTTTGTTCCAAGTCCACAGTATTGATATCCAGGTAGATGTAATTCAATCACCCCTGATGATAGTTGATCGACTAAGGGAATTTTTAGGAAAAATCTATCATTTTATATGGTCACTATATGACTCTATTGAACGGTTAACAGTGTTATGATGTTTTTTAAACATAACCTTCACATAAGAATATATTTAGTTTTTATCAACATGCGATTCATTAAACAACGACATCTCTTACCAATAAAAAAATATCGACTTAGTTTAAAATATTGAAGAAAACAGAAAAAACACAGTGAACTATTTCCGAATAGTATAAGGGGTTTAATTAATTACAGGTCCATCAAATTGTGCTAAAACAAATGTTATAATGAGCTTAATACAACATCCAAATTGTTAAAAATTGGAAAATGTTTACATTTATTCAAAGTCACTGCATCAGCCAAAGCATGAGTTTTTGCGACGAGCCATACAACCCACAAAAAATATGGGATCTGACGTTTCAAATATTTCAAAAGGTATGTGCCGAATGTTGGAACACTTCATATGGATTTTTGGTTACTGACAAGGATAGTTCTTTTAATACTGGTCGCTATAGGAGGGAGTTTGATTGGTTCCTAAAACTATAAGATACTTATGGCTTAAACACAATCACGCTTAAGCGTGGCTTCGTCACGTTACATTTCATACGCTTTGTGTTCGCTTTATGTGACATTTTCAAAATTTCTATTGTTGTTTTTGCTTTTTTCTGTCAAAGCGAGCAAAAGTTCAACCAGTGTCTACTTCAGGTTTGATTTTTGGTCACGTTACCTTGTCTTGTACACGAACCAAACGTAACGTCAAAGCTAAAGCGACATTGTGATAAGATGTAGGTATTGATTTCCTATGATTGAACTTGTAAACGTCGGGATTGTTTTTTAGCTATTGTGACTTCAGTAGTGTAAAGCAGTCGTACTGTTATGTTCTATCAGTACAGTTCAAAGGTGTACCGTGTTCAGTCTGTAGCAGTTAAAAGCAGATTATCACAGGTTACAGGAAGATGTTCATCATACAAAAATGTCTACTCTGAATATCAAACTTAATTTAAAATCTTTTCAAAGACTTTTTCAAAGTCTACGAAACTTATTTACAGTCTGTTGCACAAAAAAAATTATAAAACAACATCATGATACAATAAAATGAAGACTTAACAAAAGAACTAGTTAAGACTACTATTGCTCTACGAAAAAAATATAAAGCTTTTAAAATGGTAAAGAAGCATTCATATTTCAATAAGAAGAAACTTTCAAACAATTACTCAACCTCTTAAAGAACTAGTAGAGCAAACAACTAATAACAAACATTCGAATTAAAAAAAAAACAGCAGGGGTGGAATTGGCTAAGGTGATAGTTGATTGTCGCTTTTTTGATAGTCGTTTTTGATTATCAACTCTTCATTGCTCTGTGTAAATCGATCGCCGTAAATTGTTTGTTTTTTGACAGCACTTATAATTCTGTCAAGAATTAAATGTCATTTTTGATTTTTTTAATTATTATTTTTGTTTTGAGTGTGACAAAAGTTTGTGCGGATCTAAATTGAAATGGAATTACCTTTACGTGAATAGAAGACCATGAACATTGTTAACCACATACAAAAATATACTACGTGAAGAAGAATTTCTTCTGTGTGGATAGCAAAATCGTAATTTTTTGATATCTCAAAAAATTATCCCAATGAAAAGCAGAATAGAGCCAGATATTACGTACGTTCACGAACATAATTTTTGGGTTAGTTACCTTGCTTGTGTTTGGGTTTTTGGTGAACGAACAAATCCAACCAGATAGGTTACCTCTCAAAATTCGAAGCAAAAGAGAAACACAGTCTGTTCATCAGCTGTTCACGTGTTGAGAAAATTATCCAGCAAATTTTAGGATACCTTTGGATGTTCTTCAATCAGCTGGAAAACAGCTGTTTTTAACCATGCTAATTACAACAAAAGCAATCCAAAAGTTATGTTCGTGAACGTACCCATTGTGTTTTATATTATTTGATGGTCTTTTTCAATTAATCTCTATGACAATCTCTTCGAGACAAAAAGAAAAAATCAAACGACGACAGGATTAGAGAAAAGTTCTAAGAAGAATATCGCCAATATCGGAATACTTTTCCTCTGTCATTTTTAACCAAAACTCAAAAATTTTCTACTAACGGTTGAATTTGCAATGTTTTCTCGAAGATACCATTATACCAAGCTCTTAATTTGATTTGAATTTTAAAAGCAAGGTTCCCGAAAAAAACTTTCTCACAAAAATTAATTGCTCCTAATCTGAAAGACCTAAAGAACAGGTACAAAGGTTTTTTTTATTAATCTAAAAATTGCCAAGAAATATCCTCAAGGGTATCCCTAGATAGATTCATACTTAGGTTCAGGAAGTTCCGAAATGTTGAAAAAAATAGCAAAATCAACTGATGAACTTTTATGTGCAATTATTGAAGATAAAGGAGGGTAAGGTAAGGTAAGGTAGTGTTTATGAGTTTCGTGTGACGATCATTATTTTGCCTAGAACTAAGGCATGTCTACACATCCTAGGTAAAACAAACTAGGTTAAATTGACTTAAAATACTAAGGTAAGTTTGTTGTTGTTGTTTTGCCTAGAACTTAAGCAAATTCTACACGTCCTAGGTAAAACAAAATAGGCTAATTTGACTTAAAAAACTAAGGCAAGGTAGTTTTTTATGAATTTCGTGTGATGATCATTCTTTTGCCTAGAACTAAGGCAATGCCTACACATCCTAGGTAAAACAAAATAGATTTGACTTAAAAAACTAACTCGTTTTTATAATTTTCGTGTGATGAATAATATTTTGCCTAAAACTAAGGAAATTTCTAGACGTCTTAGGTAAAGCAAAATAGATTTGACTTAAAAAGATAACTGTCTTTTTATGATTTTCGTGTGACGAAAAATATTTTGCCTAGAACTAAGACAATGCCTGCAATTATTGCTTTACTCTCTTTAACATTTTATCGGGTTAAGTGTTCCCAGAAAAAAATTTTTGAGATTGTAAGATAATAATCGGGGAATAAAAAAAATATGGGTCACAGTTTTTTGTTGTTAATATTAATCTTAAAAAATATAATATTAAAGCTCAAAAGTCAAAGATAAAGGAACAAATGTTTCTTCCAAAGGATAAAGTAATAGAAGTTTTTTTTTTGTTTTTTAATTAAAATAAATTTTTTTCTCATTTCTCTTCTTTTATTTAAATTTTGGTAAAAGCATTTCGGTACAGTAACCTCAAATTAAAAGTTAAGTCTATTTGCTTATAAGAAACTTAAAAATCTATAAGTTTATACGAATATAAAAATGAAAGGTCAACTTATACGTTTATGTTCTACTTTTAGCTAATAGTAAACTGTCACACATGTTCTTATGTTACACTTAAATATTGAGAACAATTTTTCTACAAATCATCAGCGATCTTCAAGTTAAGACAATTGCATCCATCAGTCTACACAGTTCTTGGAAAAAGAAATCCCTGTAAGGTTTTACCCACCAGTCGATTACTGATCTTTGTTTTTTATTTGAATTATTTCCGAAATTTTTTGCTCAACATTTGTTTAAGACATTTGTAAAATTTTAATTGAAGAAAATAAACAGTCATTAATGGAAATTCCATGAGTTTATTACTCTATTCAAAATTTTTTTCTTAGTTTTGTTTTTAAATGTAAATAATTTTTGTGTTTAAGTTTGCATTCTTGAATTATTTTTTTTAAAGTTGTTAAATAAAAACTGTTTTTTAAAAACCGTTCCCACGCTTTTAAACAAAAAACTAACACTTTTTCACATTTTCTAAAGAAATAAAATGGCGTTAATTTTTATTCCGCTCAAAACTATTTTACGTACTCTTTTTTAACAATCAGTCAGAAAAATCGAATAAAAACTTTAAAATTCCTTTAATATTTTTCAAATTTCAAATTTGCGATCCAGTTCCAGCCGTGCAGTTTATTTTACTTGCGATTATAGATACTGTGCATTCTTGCAGATTAAAAATTTTGAGATAACAATCAAACATGTCATATAACGGCTCCTAGGATTTGTATGAAATAAAATAAGAGTGCTTTTGGAGATAAGCGTTATATTTTGGTGAACAAAATTTAAACGGTGGGCTAAAAACGGTACCTTCCATAGGACCGTTTTATTTTTATTCGACTTTCTACTCAAGTGGTTAACCGAATACAACCAAAATTGATAAGAAGTAATTTCAATTTATAATATTGTGGAAAACTTTTTTTTTTGTATTTTTAATAATTAATTTTTTTTTAAATCTCTACATATTTTGAAAACGCGTAGGTAATATATTTTTTTAATTTGGTTTTTAAATGTTAGTTATTTTTGCGCTAAAGTTTGCATTCTTTAATTATTTTTTTATATATTTTAACAAAAGTTGTTGAATAAAAACCGTTTTATTTAAAAACCGTTCCTACGATGTTGAGAAAAAAAATCACGCTGTTTCTCTTTTTTATAGTTAGAAATAAAATGGCTTTTAATTTTTTCCGCTGAAAACTCTTACGTACTTTTTTCGAACAATCAAAAGTCACAAAAATCGAATAAGAACTTTGAAGTTCTTCTTATATTTATCAAATTTTATTCGACGATGTGACCGCACATAAGAGCAAGTAAGTGCGACCAAGTTGTGCAACTTATTTTGTACTTATAGGTACAATGCTGTTGCTTTTTTCACTGTCGTTTTTCATAGTATACACTTTTTTTTGCTTTACGTAAAGGGATCGCTTTATCTACTCCTTTGAAGGAACACGTTCTGTTCTGGTAACCACAAAACTTCATTCTAGCTTCTACTAATATATCGGATATTTTCTGCCTCCGTATGTGCTAAATGTGAAATAAACCTAGTAAACCAATACTGCACCACACTTTTACAAATTTAATGCATGTGGAAAAGATCACAAATTATATGAAAATGACTTCTCCAATCCGCCCCTATACATCCAACTTTCAGTGGACAGAGTACAGTTATGATTTTTCTGTGAATTCTTATTATTAAAATTTGTTGTAATATGAAAATAGGAAGAAAGTTACATATTCTTATAAAAATTCAGGGTGAAATACGTGTTTCTGGCAACACCGTAGGGGTACATACTTCTGTTTTGTTTTTAAATTGAAAGGTTTTCCCAAAGTTTTCTTTCGTACTCTTATGGGTACTATAATGATGTATAGGTAGAAACTTGTGCAAGTGCATTTATGTCCTTTCATATGTATGTAACTGAACGCTAAAAACTAAATAATATTATAAATTTCAGGTTTCGAAAAACTGAAATTCACCAAACCCAGTTTTACTTGCGATTATAGGTACTATAATACAAGTTATGCATTCGTTCAGATTACAAACTTTGAGATAACATACAAGCATGGCATTACGATGATAGAAAAACATATTTCAGTTACTGGCAAAATTCTGTCTGTCTGTTCGTATGTATTTTGGGCTACAGCCTTAACGGTTGTGCCAGTCGTCTTCAAATTTAGAACTTAAGGTTATTTTGACATTCTACAGAGGACTTTTTCTTAATTTTTTTAGCTCAAATATTAACGGTACCTGTCATATAACCATTAAAGTAGAAACACAATCACGCTTCACAACCGACTTTAACAATTTGTAAAAGTTCAAATATTCACAAATATATAAAATAATCACAATACTGCTTTTCCTACAAAGGCTTCGCTTGGCGTACGTAAGGATAACGTAACAAAGCGAGTGATATAAAAAAAAGTTCGAATTGACTGAACTTTTCCTCGCTTTCTGACATTTTACTCAATGAATACGTTCAAATTGGAATTTTTTTTATTTTTACAGTAGATTCTTAATATTTTTCATTCACGATGTCAGAACAGCGCTCTCAAGCTTTATATACATACGTAACGGGACGAAGTCGGTTCTAAAGCGTGTATGTGTTTTAGCCATTAAGTAAAAGATTAGTTTCTCGAAAACGGCTTGAAGAATTTTTATTTTTATAATAATTTTTAAATAAATAAATAATTTATAAAGCGTTTATATGCCCTAAACTCTATTACAACTCCCACCTCTGGACAGGTGCTTCGCAAACATCGCTTCACCTGCTTGATTGAATATAAAATCGAGCGTTATGATTGATAGGAAATAGGACTGCTGCTGAAAAAGTTGCCCCTCTCGTACACCGACGCAATGTTTCATGTCTTTCCTTATTTTATCGTTTCTTTAACAAAAAATGTTCCCTCGAAGTAGCTAGCTGCATTCCTCAATTAAAAGTTTCTCCCGTAATACTCGTCTTGCAAGGAATGCTCATTAGTTCACCTTTAAGCCCAATTTCGGACGTACCGTGAAATATAGGGATTTTTTTTAGCAAACAACACGAATTTGGAATAAATCAACAATCAGCACGTCCCCTCAGTAGAAGAATTAACCGCTGGTATCATTTTATTAAACCAATTCGATGACAACATCGACAACATCATTCACTTCCACAATGCAACCAACAAAGCCGAACAATATACGTTCACAGCATCAGAAATCACAAAGCACAACCCCCTATCGGCCTTGTTACAACCATCCGCTACTAAGCCTCGAATCGAGGAGTTACTCTCGTTAGAAATGATCAAAGAAATAGAAGCAATAACACACAGTACATCCAAAACCTAGAAAGAACAATTCAGAAAAAACTATATTCATGTTGGTATTGCCAGCATTAACATTTTTGGAAATACTTCTCACTCTTTGCAAAGTATTAAAAACAACCCTGAAGCCTTGTAAGACTTGGAGAAGAGAAACAGTTCGAGAAAAAGTTAATGTGGTCGAACTCCTTTCCACGGCAAAAAACACATCCATGGAACACCCTGTCCCTGTATCCAGAACAATCGGGGTGGAAGAAGTCTTAAAAACCCTTAAACCTTAAATCATTTTTGTGATTCGAATTCGAGCTCGATCGCAAACGTATTCTGAGCACCCACCAGGCGAACATGAAAAAGAACCAGGGCAAATTCCCAAAATAATTCCACTTAAATTCAAAAAGACGTTGTTTTGTTAAAGCAGAAAGTAGATGTAGATATTGGGGTGTGTGTGTGGATTTAACGAGAGGGTTTGTGGGTGTAAATTATCGTCGGTAAACCGTTCCAGACAACCGACTCTTTTTTTCTAAGATTTTGAGTTTGAAATAAGTTTTTGCAAAAGCTTTTAATAGACATTACATAATTTTTAAAACTGTAAGATAGAATAGATCATTGGCTTTCAAAAAATGCATAGGACATTATTTTAAGTATTGCCGTTATTCTTAAAAATATTTTTTTAAAAATTGCCCCTCCCGCCTAAACGGGCGAGATAGACCCCCTTCCCATAGTAAAAACAATGCTTGAATTTAACCCCTCCACAGAATCCCGTTATCAAGCGTGGCGCCACAGTTAATCGTAGGTACTCTTGCCAATAATTGTCATTATCCGAAACGTTTTCTTTTTACATACGCTTATTTCGGAATGGTAAGCAGTTTTTAAATGATCATTAACAAAAAAGAAAACTATAATCAAAATATAGCTAACCGAACAGAATAGGAAATTTTTTTTTAACGCAAGTTGCTGAGGCTGCTCAAGAAAAAGGTTTTGTTAATTTATATTATTATAATCTGTTACGCTATGGCTATTAATGCACCAAAAACAGCCTGCAGCATAGAAAAATAGCATTATCTTATTCTTGGGCTTTATTTATTTCGACCTATTTTTTTAAAGTCCCCTTACAAATAATTGAGGATTGAGGACTTAACCAAACAGGCAGACAGTCGAATAACAGTAAGCGTTATTTATTTGTGGAGATACCATGGACATGCGGTCATTGTGAACTGTCCCTTATCAAGACAAGGATTTTAAGCTCAAATACATTGCATTTGCGTAAAGCGAATACATGCTCCAATATTTTCCTCAGCACTGCCCTTGCCCATTCCGTTTCCAAAGTGGACGCCCAAGTAAAAAGGTGTCACCGTTGACTCAATGCGACATGGTTCAACACCTGAAGCGCAGAATTGGTTCCCACAATGTATAGGCTCGCAACCTGGAAGTGCGCCCATTCCAAAACCAACAAAGTCTTCTATTATACAAGGCATTGTAATGCGATCATTACATGTAGTAAAGAGCTGTTTTGAAGATCTGGCAAAACTTCTGTAGCTAAATGCGCTGCGAAAAAGTGATAAAATATCAAATCCACCACGCACAGGTCTTTGAGGAGTTCCGTCCGGCAATTGAAAGTTATCTTCTCCGGAGCCTTCATCATCAGCCAAAACAGAATTTGAAGTAGTACTTTCAGTCTGTGCAGTGGGTGCGTTAGAACTTGTGGTCGGCAATTGATCTAGAAAAAAGTTTTTGATCTTGAAGTTCACAGAGAATATATTGTTTCAATTACCTTGCAAGGCCGTTGAATTTTGTGTCATGGGATTAGCTTGAACTGTCTGATCTATACAAAAAGAGTGGCAAATATTTAATTTCATAAGTGAATAATATTTTATTTTTTTTTTCGTTACCTGGTAAAGTTGTTGAATTTTGTGTCATGAGACTTGCTTGATTTGTTGGATCTATAAAAAAAAACGGTTAATTCATAAGCGAATATAAAATTTGGTCGATTACCTTGAAAAGTTGTTGAATTTTGTGTGATGAGATTGGCTTGAACTGTCTGATCTATACAAAAAGAGTTGTTAATGTCTAAGTCCTTCAGTTAGTTATTATTGTTTCGAATACCTTGAACATTTGTTGAATTTTGTTTCATGGGGTTAGCTTGAACTGTTTGGCCTATAGAAAAAGAGAGGTTTATGTTGAACTTCATCGATGAATATTATTTTTTCTTTTACCTTGAAAAGTTGTTGAATTTAGTATCATGAGATTACCTTGAAGTGTTTGAACTAGTTGAGGTTCTCCCGCTGAAATATTATTCTGCTCTTGAACTGCTAGCCTCGTGGGTCCTATTTTGAAAGACTGATCATCACAAGGCTGATACATTATTGAACACATGTTTGCTTCCTGCCGTATACAAGATCTGTAGTTTTGATTTGCTAGATGACGACCATTATCAGCAAAATTAAACGTCTATGAAAATTTATCTATTTTGGTTATAATATCTGTTTCAAGGAACTTTTAATTTTCTTCTATTCTATTAGCAAATTATTTTATAAACAGTAAGCAGCAAGTGGAAAGATAATACACTGCAAAAGCTAACAATCCTATGTATATATTTTATTTATGTGTTTATCCCTTTATCGTGACGCATGTTCGTTCGAGCTTTAAACCACAACGATTCTGAAGAAGTTGCACGTCAAAAAAACATTAAAATTAAATCTTCAGTCGTGCCTTTTATTCTTCAAGATGTAGGTACCCACATTTATTTCGCATTGAATTATTTTAGAGTAATGGTTTGTTATATTTTTAATATTATTTTGAAAAATCAATGTTTTGAAAATGGGTAAGTGAATTTTTTTTATTTAGCTTTTAAATGATGGTTATAATGTTGTACTTGATTTAGAATTCTTGAATTTTTTTTTGTTTAGTTTTTGAATAAAAATATATATTCACATTTTTTAAGGAAATAAAATGGCGTGTAAATTTGTTCGCTGTAAACTATGTTACATTCTATTTTCAAATAATGAAATATCACAAAAAATCCCTTATACATAATATGCACATAAAAGCAAGTACGTTTACGTGCAGATCGCACTACTAGATCAGTCTCGCAATTTTGATTTTCCAAACTTGGTACATCTTTAACCTGATTAACCTGATAAAAGGAAATTTGATTTTCCAGAAGGAAGTACAAAAACCTTATGTTTCAATCTTGACTGTTCTGGAGATGCACCCAGACAAAAAAAAAGTTTGTTTCCTATTTTGTTCAATACATTATATAAATTAAAATACATACTAACATTACAATTTTTTGTTCACATCATAATATTTACCTGTACGACCCCCTCAAGTCCAGTAAAATACTGAAGGCAATTTGCAGGAGCCCTTTGACTAAACGGAATCTGTGCAATTCGTATTTCCCAAAAACGGATAGGTGAAAATCGATTTGAAAAACTCATAGTTATTTCTATCAATCCATCATCAGTGAGACTTTTATTTTCCATGGTGCCATTACTTTTGAGCAATGATTGTTGAATCCTATTTCGTGAAAATTCTCGTCCAATTTTTCGACTATCAACATCATAATATACTATGAATAGAATTAGAAAAAAAAAACCTGTTGATATTATTAATAGACGCATAACTTGTAATATCTTACAATGTTGGCCACTGTTTTGGCCACACAGTGAAATGTTCCCGGAGGGACCTCCAGTTACATTAAAAACATCTCCATCACATATTCCAGTCTTTCGATTAGGCTGTCCAAGAGAAAAATGATTAAAGTCAATACGAAGTTGGCTTATATTGGAATCCATCATTTTTAGTTTATATTTGCAAACAGTGAAATTTTTAGCCATTGTGCTAGGAAAGTTTGGTGACACTAGATACGTTATGTTGTTGCTGATGGTCTGGTCGCATGACGCTAGAACTAAATTTCCATTGTTATAGGTATTGAAATGTACAAAATATAAGCAACTATATTTATTTAAACAAAAAATTAATTAAGCGACATTTTCTGAAGTTTGGCATGGAAAAGGTTGATTATAATAAGTTGAGCTAATTATGTCACCCGTTCCTCAACCCACATGTTTGCAACAACCACTAAACTATTAAATTTTGTTTGTATTTGCCTAATTCAAGCAGCCTTAAATTTAACATTAAGCCTTAAATACTAAGCTTAAATCTAAAAATTAACAGGTCAAGATAAAAAGCATTGAGGTACATATATTAGGAATGGTGGGAGGGGAGGTATTGAAAAGGGAAGTTTTAATGAATGCGAATTACATTATTATTAGCTGTATGTAACATTCTGTTCAATGGCTCATTCTTTCTATAATTTGTACGATGAAAGTTAATATGAAACCGATCTAACATTTCTAGGGTTGGTGTTAAGATATATTTTCTGCAGAAGAGAAGGACAGTCAATATTATTAGTTAGAAGTTGGTGAATAAAAACGATATCAGCAATTTGGCGACTTTTTACGAGGGTTTGCAAATCAAGCAGGTTTAGACGGTCTTCATTATAGTGGGAGATAATATTCATCTGACCAGGGGAGTAAACGAAGGGCGAAACGAAGGAATCTACGTTGAACTGCTTCGATACATAAGGAATGGGTAGGGTAATAAGGTGCCCAGACTTGGCTAGCATATTCAAGAAGAGGTCGGACAAATGCAAGGTATAAGGTAACATAGGGATCGGAAAATTCTTTAGACCATCGTTTTACGAAGCCAAGAGCTGAATTAGCCCTCTTTATAGATTTATCAATAGTGAGAACGAATGTTTAGTTCTCAATCGCATTTTACACCAAGATCGCTAGGTCCCCTTTTATACACATAATCATACATAGTTGCCACTATTTTTCAAAATAAAATTCCCTGACTTTTCCCTGACTTCCCCTGACCAATTTTCGAAATTTCCCTGACCAAATGAAAAAAAAAATAATTAACTGCATTTAATTTTTGTATGCTTAAAATAAATCACATGAAATTGAGGTACTTAAGGAAAGGTTTCCATACAAAAAATAGTTTAGAGCTTCGCGTTGAGTTATTTAACTTCCACAATTTTCGGAATATTTCAATGAAATAAAAGTTTTCGATTGTAAATAAGTTAAACAAAATATTTAACTTCAAAAAATGCATGCGTCACGATAGAGGTATATAAACACATAAATATGTAGGATTTTGCAGTTTTTAAGTGTATTATCTTTCCACTTGTTGTTTACCGTTTATAATATAATTTGCTAATAGAAAGATATAAAGGACTTTTTTCAGTTCAATTTTCATTTTTGTATGGAAAAATTTTAACAACAATAAACGTATGGTGTGGGAAGGTAATAATGGAATTTATTAAGGATTATTATTAGGTACCTATAATAAGGTTGGAAGGAAGGTAGGCACTAAAATTAAGATACACATTCCAACTACTTTTAAGCGAGTGGGTATAGAGACAATATAAAATGTTAACACAGTGATTTTGTTTATTTAGGGGAAGGTGTAAACTTTTGTTTTCTCGATTGAAATGTTTGCATTCAGTAGTAATCGAATAGTTTTTTATTTGTTAGTTGTTTTTGCATGTTTATCATAGGCTTCCTTATTTATTCTGTGTGCTTTTGTGATGATGAAATACTTTAAAATACGTAGGTTTGTATGTAGGTTTTCACCTACTTTTATTTAACTAATGGCTGGGGCTTAGCCGAGCAATATGAAATAAAATTTTGGAGAAAATATTAAACAAATAAAATTTGTATGAAATCAAAAAAACACTATTTATAACGTTTTTTGGAAAAAAATGTTGTAAGCCATCTTATTTCTTTTGCTGTTTTCTATTTTATGAATTTTTCATTTCAAAATCGTTCGACCAGTTTTTTCAAAAAAATGTTTTTTTTCGAAAAACTTTTGGAAAATATATTTTAAATTTTTTTTTGAGTATGTCAATTTAAAGAAATCTATAGTTTATACTAGGAGAACAATTTAAAAAAAAAATCTATAGATCCGTTTTCAAAATATTCAAAAAACAAAATATTTTTTTTTTAAATTATTAAAAATTAAAAGTGTTTTTGAAAATTTTAATAAGCAATATTTTTTAAATCATAAAACACTATTATTTTGAAATTTCATCAAAATCCGTCAATTAGTTAACGAGAAACTCAGATTTTAAAAAACCGGTCCGTTACAGGTACCGTTACAAAACTTTTTCTGAAAAATCCATTAAAACTAAAAGAAAGATTTTGCATAGAAACACCATTCAGAAAGTTTTATCAAAATCGTAAAAGCCGTTTTCGAGTAAAATAAGTTTTTCATTAAAAAGTTATATGGCAGGTCCCATTAGTTTCAAATCTAGAATGCTAATTCGAAAAACTGTCGGGTAGAGTACTCTAAGAATACTATATACCAAGTTTGAATCAAATCGGCCCAACCGTTTAGGCTGTAGGAATCGATACGGACAGACAGACAGACAGACGGACGGAATTTCCGGACCCACTTTTTTTGATTTCTCGTAATGTTATTGTTAGATTTTTTTTTTACGAATGCATAACTTGCCCTATAGTCCCTATAAATCGCAAGTAAAAAAATTGTATAATCATTTCTTTGAAGGATGAGGTCCTATCCTAGCCCAAAAAAACATTCATTGGATGTACACTGCCATCGTCAGGCGAATTCTGACATATGCATGTTTGGTTTGGTGGCCTGCCCTGACAAGGCAACCAATTTCAAATCTATGACAAAAATTCAAAGACTAGCGTGCATTTGCATTGGTACTACAAGTGCTTTAAGAACTACTCCAACCGCAGCAACTTCACAGAAACTTTCTTCTCATTAGCCCCAATAAACATTTTTATAAAGGAGCTGGCGGCCAAAATTGCCTTAAGATTAAGAAATTCAAGCAACTGGAACAAAGGCAAGTATGGTCATACAATTATAGAAAATTATATAGACACTGATAGCCAAATCGACTATACTGTACCGCACTTATTTTTAACACGGTGGCACTAGCAGACTTTCCTACAAGAGAATACTGGAGGGAAAACCGGGTCATAAATAAAAATCATACCTTGGTCTATACAGACGGTTCTAAAACGCAAGCAGGGGTTGGGTCTGGTATCTTCTCGATAAACCTACCACAAAATACATCTGTAAAGTTGACAAACCTGAGTAATGTTTTTCAGGCAGAAGTGCTCGCAGTAGGCGAAGCAGCAAAACAACTTTTGTCTTTAAACCTGGAGAACAAAAACATTGATATTTTCACAGGCAATCGTTTCCAAGTCAAAATCGACGAATGTCGCAATAATCTGCGGCAAATCAGTGAAACAAACCTGGCTACCCTCCGATGGGTTCCCGGACACTGCAACTTTAACGGAAACGAAAAGGCTGACGAACTGGCCAAAAACGGTTCATCAATGGAACCAAGCCAAACCGTTCTCTGGGTACTTGAACCATTGGAATATAGGAAAAAAAACGAATTCACGAATAAGCCGCAAACGAGAGATGGTAAAAACTTGATAACTGTCAGGTCTCAAGAAATCTTTGGCAAACATCTCAAAGAAAAATACAGAATACAATCAAAAGATAGGTAGACCTCATATGTCCCTTTTGGTTGGTGTCCTGATGGGTCACAACTCAATGGGGGTCCACATGAGTAGAATGGGCCTTAGCACATCAAACTTATGTAGAGACGTTGATGCAGAAGACGGCTCATATCACTTCCTTTGTGAATGCCCCAGCGATTAGGCCGACGACGGTTTTGAAATTCCCTGACTTTCCCTGACCAAATTTTTGTTCCCTGACTTTCCCTGACTTTCCAGTCGAGTTGAAACTATGTCATATGACGCCAATTCTTCATCAATTCCCTTTTGGGCACGCCTGTAGATTTCACACGTTGAATCAGCGTCACGCGACAGTGTATGACAAACTTTACTATGCCTTTACGTTTCTTTATTTCAACGCTCTCCCTCTTACTTATAACAAAACATACATTATCCACAAACTGAGGAAGATAATAATAAAGCAAACAATGAAAATAACAAACGAGAATCACGGCGTCACACGACAGTGTGTGACAAACGGTACTATGGATTTACGTTTGTTTATTTCAACTGTCTCGCTCTTACTTATAGCAAAACATACATCTGACCACAAACTGAGGAAGATAATAAAAAGCAAGCAATGAAAATAACAAACGAGAATGAGAGAATCGCAACAAATTCTCGGTCCCTGCGTGATTGTGATCCCCGCTACACTTCTCAACTCCTTCGTCTAAATACTAAGTCACGCTGCGGCATATGCAAGTTAACACGACACCTATTACCCATAACCCAATATATTTCTTTACCTGTGGCCTGAACTGCACAGGTAAGCTTAATTTCACATTTGCTTGCTATCCCAACTATTTGCCATAACATATTCTTTCCCATGCTCACTCCCAACCTCTCCAAGAATACCAACAAACTTTTATTCCTCAATTCAAGTTCTCAGAATTATAATTAATAAGCAAATTGTAAAGCAAATGTAAAATGATACTAAAATAAATTTTATTGTTAAATTGATTAGTAATCAGAATAATTAAATTGATTTGTAATCAAAAAAATTGTATAAATAATGAAAGAAATTTAATAAGGTGTTCTTTTTCCGTTTACAGCAGTAACTTAAATTTGTGTTTTTTTTAATCAAGCTATAAGACGCTTGATAACTGGCGCCCGAGCAACATAAAACCTGGAGAGCTTCGCGAATAATACTCATAACGCAAATAAGTGTTTCGTGAAAAATAATAAAACTAAAAACATCTATAAATAAAGACATAAAGACTACTGTGAAAGTGAATTACGAAAATTATTTTAAGCTTAAAACGAGTGTCACTTAAGAACCACTCTGCAAGAAAAAAATATATTATTAGTAATTCACGAAAAACAAAAGTTTTTAACGGAAAAAGTGAACCCTAAAGACTCTTAAACGAGTGTCACGTAAGAACCACTCTGCAAGTTAAAAAAATATTATTAAGTGATTCACGAAAAACAAAAGTTTTTAACGGAAAAAAGTGAACCCTAAAGACTCTTAAACGAGTGTCACGTAAGAACGACTCTCGAGCAAATAAAGCTAATAAATAGTCGACTAAGTCAAGCCGAGAGCAGGGTAACACCGCCTCAAAATATTGCAGCACTTCTTCCTGCTCCAAGAAATGAGCAAGAACTTGCTGAGATAAGAAAACTTCCGGATTGCGTTAGAGACCTTCAGGTCTTTGACGGAAATGCCGTCCAATATATTTCATGGGTCCACAATGTGGAGTCCATTCTTAAAGATTATGAAATCGTAAAAACAAGACCCATATATAGAGCGATATTACAGCATATTCGCCAAAAAATTAGAGGCCCGGCCGATGCCGCCCTAATTTCTTACAACATCTTCGATGAAGAATGGGCAACAATTAAAAAATGTTTGTCGTTGCATTACGCAGACAAACGTGATGTTCGCACATTGGAACATGAGCTTAATTTATTAACCCAAGGTCGCAAGACCATAGACGAGTATTATGCTAGAGTAAATCATCAGCTATCTTTACTAGGACTGAGGACTATTCCCAGCAAACGGTAAATGCCTTAACGGAAAATTACCGAAACAGAGCATTGGACATATTCATAAGAAGTCTCAACGGAGACATCTCTAAGATGTTAATGATTCAGAAACCCCAAACATTACCAGAGGCTTATATCTCTTGTTTGGAGTTTCAAAACCTTAATTTTAGAAATTTCCAAATACATCAGAGAAATTCCAACAATACCTCCGATTAACCAGGTGTTTTCACCTAAATACCAAACAAAAGCTACACCTCCTCAACTGACACCCATAGAGAAATCTCAATTGTATAATAACCAACGATATCAAAATCAAAAACCAACGTGGACAAGCTCAACACCTCCTAGACCATCTAACCCAAAGCCTCCGCAGCCCATGGAAATCAATCAGTCGGTTCAAACCCGAAAAGTTAACTACATGAATCGACCAGTGAATAACGACAATACCAAAAGACCCAATGGTTCGGACAACCTACCCAGAAAACAACAACGTCTTTTTGCTACAGACATTGTAGCAGATCAAAGCAAAGATCAAGACGATGAACTTATTCAGGACTATTTTCACGCCTGCGAAAAGGGCAATTACGAAGATAGCAATGAGGACGATTATCCCGAGCTAAATTTTACGATGGAAGCCTCTCTAGCGTACCATACCTAGAGTATGTTACTAGAGATGGTGAGGTATTAAAATTCTTGATAGATACTGAGGCTAATAAAAACTTCATATCTGAAAGAATTGCCTTTAATAGTAAACCAGTTTCCTTACATTTAAGATACAGTCTGCTGCTGGATAGTTAGAAATAACAAAAAAAGTATCTGCCCCATTCTTTAAACCTGTCAACAACAACACCCTCCTTGATTTTTTTGTCCTTCCCGGATTAACATCATTTGATGGTATCATAGGCGATGATACACTCAAAAATTTAGAAGCCGTAATAGACAGAAAAAATAATGTTCTTATAATTTCTCCAAATATAAAAATTGATCTCAAGGAAAAAGAATCAAAACAAGTAAATAATATCCAAATTAATCCCGATAAAGAAAGTAACATCCAAAACTTATTAAAAAAACACGAATCACTATTCGGACCAATTTCTGACAGCGGTACCATAGACACCAGTGTCCGTGCAGAAATAAGAACCACGTCTTCTGAACCTATTTATACAAAATCATATCCCTATCCCGCTAACCTCCGATCAGAAGTTGAATCCCAAATCAATAAAATGCTTGCCGATGGTGTCATAAGACCATCTAAAAGCCCTTATAATTCGCCTCTTTGGATAGTTCCAAAGAAACCAAATGCTGCAGTGGAAAGACAATACAGACTAGTAATTGATTTTAAAAGAATTAATGCGATAACTATCCCGGACGCTTATCCCATTCCTGATATAACAAACACCTTAGCAAGCTTAGGTGAATCTAAATTTTTCACAACTCTTGACCTGACATATCTGGCTTCCATCAGATAAGAATGAAACATAGCGACATTCCTAAAACCGCCTTCTCAACGGCTAATGGTAAATATGAGTTTACTCGATTGCCATTCGGGTTGAAGAATGCACCCGCTATATTTCAGCGTATGATTAATGATGTCTTAAAACCTCTCATAGGTAAAACGTGCTATGTTTACATAGACGATATTATTGTCTTTGGAAAAAACGAGTCTGACCACTTAAGAAATCTGGACGAAGTTCTGTCATACCTAGAAAAAGCTAACCTTAGAGTGAATCTAGAAAAATCCAAATTTTTAAGAACCCAGGTTGATTTTTTGGGATACATTATCACCCAAGAAGGAATTCGTGCAGATCCTGAAAAAATAGCAGCTATCCAAAAAATTCCACCACCAACAAATTTAAAAGAACTTAAAAGTTTTCTAGGTCTTGCATCATACTATCGAAAGTTTATCAAAGATTTTGCAAAAATAGCAAAACCTTTGACAAACCTAACAAGAGGTACAAATGCGCAAATAAAAGCAAATCAATCAAAAAAAGTCCAAATTCATCTTGACGATAAAGCTTTAAAAGCATTCAAAAACCTCAAGGACATGCTTATATCTTCTGATGTTCTTATCTTTCCAAATTTTGAAAAACCTTTCATTCTCACAACCGATGCCTCCAATTACGCCATAGGAGCCGTTTTGTCTCAAGGAGACATGAGCAAAGATAGACCTATTACGTTCATATCCAGATCACTGAACGAAACGGAAGAAGGTTTTTCAACAATCGAGAAAGAAATGCTTGCAATTGTGTGGTCCCTCTACTTAACATTCTATCTTCATCCTCTGAAACTCAACATAGTGCTGAAGAAGACAGTAGTGATCTCATCCGACACTGTGAAGCACCCATTAATGTTTTTAAAAACCAAATTATCTTCTCTGAAGGCAATGACATGACTTGCTATGAAGAGCCTCATCCAAAATATCAAAGGCATTACATTAAAATGCAAACATATGATAACAATACTTTAACTCAAACCCTAAAAGAAAAACTTAACCCAAATATTTTGAACGGTATTAAAATTCCAGAAAAATATATTCCACTGCTGCAAGAAATTTACAAATCCACCTTTAGTAAATACAAAATAAGAATTACTCAGAGAATTGTTACAGATATACAAAATGAAGACAACAAATTTAAAATAATCCAAGAGGAGCACAAACGCGCTCATAGAAACTATATTGAAAATAAAAACCAAATTCTGGAAAAATATTATTTTCCCCAAATGACTAAACAAGTTAAGAAATTCGTAAATTCGTGTGACGTTTGTCGTTCCAGTAAATACGACCGCCATCCCATTAAACCTCATCTGCAGCCTACACCCATCCCTTCCTACCCGACAGAAATTTTACACATGGACATAATAGAAATTAAAAAAGAGAAATTTATAACTTGTGTAGATAAATTCTCTAAATTTACAAAATTTTTTCACATTAAAAACAAATCAGCCTTACACATTCGAGATAGGATAATAAAATTGCTCCATTTTTTCACTGCCCCCAAAATTCTGGTTACAGACAATGAAAGCAGTTTCATTAGCCCTATAGTTTTAAACTATGTTGAGGGGCTTGGTATTAACGTTTACTTGGCTCCTCCTCAAAAGAGTGAAGTAAATGGTACAATAGAAAGAGTTCACTCAACTATTATCGAAATTATAAGATGCCTGAAACTAGAATTCCCAGACTTTACTATTAAGGAGATTGTTAACATTGCGACAGATAGGTATAATAATACAATCCATTCGGTAACAAAGAAAAAACCTGCTGATATTTTCTTTGGGAGATCAGAAAGAATTAATTACCAAAATCTAATTGATTTCAAAGATATAGTAAATACAAATCTAAAACACGAAATCATACGCAATCAAAAAAAACAATTAAATAGGCATAATAAAAAAAGATCATTACCCTGGTGATACTGTATTTAAAAGGGATAAACAAATAAAAAGTAAAGATAAACCTATGTTTCATAAGGAAACTGTGGGACTAGATAATAAAGCCACCATAACAACAACCAATGGAAGACGAATTCACAAATCACACCTCAAAAACATACCTCTCATTACAGACTAAATATCTTCCTTTGGGTGGAAGCCATCGTGAACATCTACGAGTATCAAAGCCCACTCGTTGCAATCAAACAAGGAAATGGAAGATTGATAAACGGATACTACAAAATAATTCACGTAGTAAATTTAACAATATACGAAGAAATACTAAACAAAATCAACGAGGACATAAACCGATACATACCCAAAACAAGTACTTACCTACCCCAGCTGGAGCTCCAACAGTCAAAAATAGGAAACCTCTTAGAACAACTCCAGGATAAAAGATCAGGGAAAGAAAAACGGTCAATCAACTGGATAGGATCCGCCTGGAAATAGCTGGCAGGCAATCCAGACGCAACGGATTGGGATAGTATCGTCACTCAAAGTAACAAGCTTTCCACCAACAACAATAGACAATATCATATAAATAAATACTTAACTAAGGTAACTGATACCTTGATTGATAAATATAACAAAATAATTGAGGAAATCAGTACTAACCCCACAGAAAAATTCGAACAAATTTTTTTCAACAAATTAAGCTTCTTAAAAGAGGAAATAGGAGAAATAGTTCTTGCAGGACAACTTGCAAAAAGAGGTATTGTTAACTCAAATCTTTTAAACAAAATTGAAATATCAGATATTCTTTCAAAAAATAGAATCCCTTCCCTTTAGAAACGAGCTTCAGGCTATAGAATACGCAGAACCCATGATGCTTGTAAAAAATTCTGTTCTGCTCTATGTTATTTGCTTGCCTCAAACTGAGGAAACAGGAAACAACATTTAATAATATTATAATTAGACCAACAATTAAAAATAACAAGAGAATTTGAGCTTTTCAAATTTATTCGTTTCGCAATACCTTCAATTTGGCATAGTGGGGAATTGTATTGAAATTGAAGAAACCATTCTTTGCAAAAGATCCCAACTCCAAAAACTAAACAAAGACGACTGTGCACTCAAACTTTTAAACGGCGAACAAGTAAAATGTGATTTCAGTTATGAAAGTCGACCAGTAATAGAATTAATTAACGAGAGCACATTATTTCTCACCAATGTCGGAAATATAACATACAGCAGAAACTATCGTAACCTGAACGGTTCATTAATTATTTCAATGAATCCATTGAAAATGACAATATTAAGTACACTAACTGGGAAAGTAAAACTTATCAGCACATATTGCCACCTCTTCTCCAAAACGAGATAAAACTCGACCTACAATATTTACACAAACTGCATCTGGATAACGTTGAGAAGCTATCTAGCATCTCTTCTAAGGCCACACTGTTCCTAAGTTCAAACCTAACCATTTTGCTCATTGCTATAGTCATAAATCTACTTTTATTCCTTTTTATTAAATTCCGATCGAAAAACAAACAGAAACATCAAATTCCTTTACCAACCAAACTCGATATTCCTTCACTTAACCCAATTATTACCCAGATTCTGATTCTGGAACAAATTAATTTAAAATTTTAATCTGCGAGACGCAGATACTTAAGAAAGGGAGAGTTAACACGACACCTATTACCCATAACCCAATATATTTCTTTACCTGTGGCCTGAACTGCACAGGTAAGCTTAATTTCACATTTGCTTGCTATCCCAACTATTTGCCATAACATATTCTTTCCCATGCTCACTCCCAACCTCTCCAAGAATACCAACAAACTTTTATTCCTTAATTCAAGTTCTCAGAATTATAATTAATAAGCAAATTGTAAAGCAAATGTAAAATGATACTAAAATAAATTTTATTGTTAAATTGATTAGTAATCAGAATAATTAAATTGATTTGTAATCAAAAAAATTGTATAAATAATGAAAGAAATTTAATAAAGTGTTCTTTTTCCGTTTACAGCAGTAACTTAAATTTGTGTTTTTTTTAATCAAGCTATAACACGCTTGATAACTGGCGCCCGAGCAACATAAAACCTGGAGAGCTTCGCGAATAATACTCATAACGCAAATAAGTGTTTCGTGAAAAATAATAGAACTAAAAACATCTATAAATAAAGACATAAAGACTACTGTGAAAGTGAATTTCGAAAATTATTTTAAGCTTAAAACGAGTGTCACTTAAGAACCACTCTGCAAGAAAAAAATATATTATTAGTAATTCACGAAAAACAAAAGTTTTTAACGGAAAAAGTGAACCCTAAAGACTCTTAAACGAGTGTCACGTAAGAACCACTCTGCAAGTTAAAAAAATATTATTAAGTGATTCACGAAAAACAAAAGTTTTTAACGGAAAAAAGTGAACCCTAAAGACTCTTAAACGAGTGTCACGTAAGAACGACTCTGCAAGTTAAAAAAATATTATTAAGTGATTCACGAAAAACAAAACTTTTAAACAAAAAAGTGAACCCTAAAAAACCACCGTGAAAATAATACGGAAAATAAAGTCTCAACCGAGTGCAAAGAAAAAATATCATTAGTGATTCACCATCTGTGGAAAAAAGACATTCCTAAAAAACCATCAGTGGATTTAACCGTGGACCAAACCCGTGCCCGAGTAGCCACCTGTACAACACAAGGCAAAAGAGACCACACGGACGCCCGACGATGCAGATATTTATACTGTAAGCCTTAGAAATAGTTATATTATAATTTAAAGTGCAAACAAATATCATTCAAACTATATTAAAATATTACACTGAAGAAAAATATCTTAGAATTTTATAAGAATATAAAAGCAGAAACAGAAAATAAAAACTATAATATATAAACTATAATATATAAACTATAATATATAAAAATATTATAAACTTTATACCAAAAAATATATACAAACTTGAAAATTATAATTATAAAAAATATACAAAAATATGCAATTTAAAGATATATACAAACCTGAGAATTATATGTAATTGTAAAAACATACAATTTAAAAATATATCAAGTTAAAAATTATAGGTTCTTCTTAACACCTTTAAAAAATATACATTCAAAAAACCTTTATTAAAAAAGAACAATCCCACATTCACATTCCTAACCTATCCCAAAATGACTGACATTGAGCATTTATCTGAACTAGTGAAACAACTAACAGGAGCTGTTAATGCTCAAATCGAGCAAATAAAGCTAATAAATAGTCGACTAAGTCAAGCCGAGAGCAGGGTAACACCGCCTCAAAATATTACAGCATATTCGCCAAAAAATTAGAGGCCCGGCCGATGCCGCCCTAATTTCTTACAACATCTTCGATGAAGAATGGGCAACAATTAAAAAATGTTTGTCGTTGCATTACGCAGACAAACGTGATGTTCGCACATTGGAACATGAGCTTAATTTATTAACCCAAGGTCGCAAGACCATAGACGAGTATTATGCTAGAGTAAATCATCAGCTATCTTTACTAGGACTGAGGACTATTCCCAGCAAACGGTAAATGCCTTAACGGAAAATTACCGAAACAGAGCATTGGACATATTCATAAGAAGTCTCAACGGAGACATCTCTAAGATGTTAATGATTCAGAAACCCCAAACATTACCAGAGGCTTATATCTCTTGTTTGGAGTTTCAAAACCTTAATTTTAGAAATTTCCAAATACATCAGAGAAATTCCAACAATACCTCCGATTAACCAGGTGTTTTCACCTAAATACCAAACAAAAGCTACACCTCCTCAACTGACACCCATAGAGAAATCTCAATTGTATAATAACCAACGATATCAAAATCAAAAACCAACGTGGACAAGCTCAACACCTCCTAGACCATCTAACCCAAAGCCTCCGCAGCCCATGGAAATCAATCAGTCGGTTCAAACCCGAAAAGTTAACTACATGAATCGACCAGTGAATAACGACAATACCAAAAGACCCAATGGTTAAGACAACCTACCCAGAAAACAACAACGTCTTTTTGCTACAGACATTGTAGCAGATCAAGACAAAGATCAAGACGATGAACTTAACCAGGACTATTTTCACGCCTGCGAAGAGGGCAATTACGAAGATAGCAATGAGGACGATTATCCCGAGCTAAATTTTACGATGGAAGCCTCTCTAGCGTACCATACCTAGAGTATGTTACTAGAGATGGTGAGGTATTAAAATTCTTGATAGATACTGAGGCTAATAAAAACTTCATATCTGAAAGAATTGCCTTTAATAGTAAACCAGTTTCCTTGCATTTAAGATACAGTCTGCTGCTGGACAGTTAGAAATAACAAAAAAAGTATCTGCCCCATTCTTTAAACCTGTCAACAACAACACCCTCCTTGATTTTTTTGTCCTTCCCGGATTAACATCATTTGATGGTATCATAGGCGATGATACACTAAAAAATTTAGAAGCCGTAATAGACAGAAAAAATAATGTTCTTAAAAGTGCATCTCATATAGCACTCGGCGGTAAACTGTAGGTCCTTCCATTCTTGCAGATTAACAACACACACTCAGAAATACTGTTGAGAAACATTAAGAAAATTGACAGGGAACGAAGGAAACCAATTCTTGATTCGTTCTCATTGAAGCTAAAAAGTGTGTCGAAAGACTTTTTTGTTGAAGAGCGATATTGGGGTTGTTTTTGGTTCGTTGTCGGACTGTTTTTAAACCTTGCGACTTTTGTTTACGACTCGTTACTTTGCTTCAGCTTTTAGGAGAGAGACGTATGTGGTGGCCGGGGTAGACAGAATCGCACATGTAGCTCGAGTCGCGCGACTATCGGTGTTTCTTCTTTGTGCTTATTCCGGAAATCATTAATTTTTGTCAATCCCTTTCATTGCTTGTTCGCCATGAACATGAACGAGTAATGTGATGTTTTTTGTAGCAGGTAGCAAACAGGAACAGTACAGCAGCTGAAAATGGAAACTTGAAATGAAAAGGAATTCAAGAAATGACATAGTGAAGAGTTGCAAACACAATCGCTTCGTTTAAAAGTATCTCTGCGACAAGGACAGGCAACAAAAGAGAATCAACGAAAGTCGCAGTGCTCTAGTCGCAAGGTTTAAAAACAGTCTCGGGTCGGTCGTTCGCCCATCGTCGTCATCATATTGTTTTTTGCTTCTTTATTTTTCAGGTATTTGGCAGACATACTGGCAGATCGAAACAATTGCCCCACTCGAACACCGACGCAATGTTTCATGTCTTTCCTTATTTTATCGTTTCTTTTACAAAAAATGTTCACTCGAAGTAGCCAGTTGCATTCCTCCCCTTAAAAGTTTCTCCCGTAATACTCGTCTCGCAAGGAATGCTCATCAGTTCACCCTGGAGCCCAATTTCGGACGTACCGTAAAATATAGGGATTCTTTTTTTAGCCGAACAACACGAATTTAGAATAGTTTACCCGGCGGGATTTTCCCTTGCCATTTTGATCTGCTAACATTCAAAACCAATGTTAATCGGCACCTCCTATCTCTCCCCTCCCTATCTTCGTAATGCCCGCGCAGTGTGTTCTACATTAAAAGGGAAACACATAATCCCTTGTGCGCGCGTTAATTATATAAAAAAAAAAATACACTAAAAGGGTTGCAATATTGGAAGCGCTACATTTTTTTCTTAAATGGGATGTTGTTTTTTTGTGTTTTGTGTCTGGCAAGTGGAAGATAGGATACTTGGATGTATATAGGTAGGTAGTTACATTTAATTTTATTTTGTAGGTTAAAATTGTCTACGTAGGTGATAGACACAATTACATATGTACTTATGTACACTGATGATGATTGCCGCAGGAGATATAATTATTAAATAAAAAATATTTAAAATTAATAAAAAATGTTTTTTTAAATAAATAATTTTATTTAGTATTCGACTGTATTCCTCTGTAACGGCTCAATGGATTTCAATCAAATTTTCTACATAGGTACCAAAAATTTGAATAATTATTTTATTCTATTTATAACTAACTTTTGAATTTTATTTTTGAAAAAAATTCAATACTTTTTAAACCTTATCAAAAAAAGCCACAAACTCAAATAAATTTATTAATTATCGTAATGTCATTTTTGATTATTATCTCATTATCTTTTTATCTAAATGAATGCACAACGCATATTTTACCTAGTACCTACAATCGCAGAAAAAATGGAAAAAAATTAAATGATTAAATAAAATGTTAATTGTTAAATGGAAACTTATAAATTCGGGAAGAAGGAATTAATAAGAATAATGTACATATTACAATTTATAAACTGATTTTTACTGCACTGCAACTAAAAGTTGCACGACGCGACGCCGACGACCGTCGACGATCCGTAAAGTTGATGTCAGCTTCAAAAATATTTCTCCACATAGACACAGTTTTTGGCTTCCATTGTGTATAAACATTGTATATAAATAGCAATGTATATACAATGTTGGCTTCAATAAAAACGAACCAAGAACTAGTTTATTTTGTTAATTTTTCTTCCTTCATTCTCTGCAGCATGTTTTAGTATCTTGCAAACACCATAGATACAAAATATTGAAATTCCCAACACAAAAAATGTTTATAATGTAAAAAAATGCATAGGGGCGCTATCTCTTACGAGTCTAATCGTGAGGTATTCGTTTTTCAGGTTGGATATGAAATGCACCATCTAGTAATTATGTGTCTATGGTTAGACACAAAAATCACCCACATCGGAAACAATGCAGACAAAAGTATTTCCTTTTGCAATGGCTTTGTTTGGGGCTCAATAAGAATATCTTAAGTTTTCCCCCTTTGGAGGGGGGAGTTTAATATGTGGGGTATTTTTGTGCCAGAAAATAAATTTTTCACTCAAGTCTTCAGCGCTTATATCTCATTATTTACGTTCCTAGACGAGTCCAACTTTAACCTAATATAGTTTGGTAGCGGGTGGTCCAAATTACGGTTTTGGTCTCATTTGACGCGGTATTAAATGCTCTATAACTTTTATTCAAACCATTTTTCAAAATATTGATAAATTTAGAACAAACAAGCGAAAAAAACATAAAAATACCTCTTTTTGTGGTACATTCCCCCCATGGAAACAAATTAAAAAAAAGAGCCATCGCAACAAGAAAATCTTTTGTCTGAATTATTTGCGATTTGAATGTTTAACCAAAGTTTGAAGATAATCGCTTTAGGGATTTAGGCTCTATAGCTCGTGCTACAAACAGACAGATAGATCTTTATTAAGCTTCTCTATCATTGTAGTGTTTTATTGTTAAAAAGCCAGAAATTAAGGGGGTTATGTGTATAAATAAATAAATAAAATAAATAAATAAAAAAAAATTATTTAAAAAAGCTATAATTACATATGCAACATACGCCGAAACCCATTGAGCATTCTCCTTGGGCTATTCCGCCTTTAAGCCGACATTCGTATATATTCAAACATGTTCCAGTTCTTCGTCCATCGTTCGAAAGGCACTCTCCATCCACAGGAACCGGAAACAAATGAAATACTGGACAAACAATTTTAAATGTTCACACACTTAAATTACACTAACCTTTTGCTTTTCTCTTTCTAAGAAAATCTTTGAACTTCACATCTACGTCTTTCTTAGATTGAATTGAATCCACATCTTCTACATTCTTTTGATCTATTATAGTATTCCAAATATCGAAATTCTTTACTTTAGGCCACGATTTTTCCCCATTTTCAACAGCTAACATGGCGTACGATGTTGACAAAATGCACACAATAAACAAGCATTTGAGCATTATTGCTTTAATTCTTTATATGCTCGTACATGTCAAGAAAAACATTGTATTTAACTTAAACCAAGACCAAAGCTACTTAAATGCTGCACATGTCTATTTCACTTCCAAACTCTCAATGATGCTTTTCTATTGGATCTTCATTGGATGTAACAGCAATACTTGTACTGATTTCACTTTCACATAGCCGGTCTAAAGTGAAACTAATATCTCCATTGACGTAGAGAAGGGAACACTTGCCCCAACCGACAAAAAGAACCATTGCTTGGTCTCTATAGGGTATATAAAGCTTCGGTTAGCCTTAAAATTTTGAAAATTTAATGTAAGCATTAAAATTTAAGATGGTTTGCTAAAAGCGGTACCTTCCATACGACCGCTTTTTATGCGACTTTCTCGAGAGGAGGTTAACCAAATACAATCAAAATTGATATTCACGAAGATGAAAGCAGCCTATGTACCTAATTTCAATCATCATTTCATTTTCATCATTATATACTCGAAACTCCTGAACGCGCATCACGCGAGAACGACAAAACGAACTTAAACAAATCTTTTTTTAATAATTAGGTAATTTACTCGAGAAACATAACAGGACACATTTTTTTAAATAAATTAACTAAAACTTTGCGAACTGGCCAACGAAAAAATTAGCTTAACACATCACGCAAAATGATAGAACTTATGTACGATCTACGAGCTACGATACGATCACGATGAACTTATATATAAATATATTTTTTTATAATTACGCCATACATTGGGTTGTTGCGTACTTCTACTCTAAAATAGATGACGTAGGTATTGAAACTTTTTATTTTAAGCTGCATTAACACCAGGGGTGAAATCGGCTAAGGTGATATGATAGATTGATAAGTGATTGTCACAATCAAAAAATTCAGTCTGCGTAAAGACCCACCCACAATTAAAGAATTGGAACGTACATACGTAGCCGTACGAATACATATATGCTTTTTATAACCAACCCGAAATGACTTTGATACAGTTTCGTTCACTTTTATTTCCGTACGTAATATACGCTTTCAAACGTACATTCCGTACAGAATGTCAAAAATGCTTGTTTTTTCTTAAGGCTATTATGACCAACGTATGTATTAGACAGAACTGAAAGAAACTTTTTCTTTCGGTTTTGAGACTAGCTTCCTATTTCGTTCGGGTATTAAGGGCTAACTATAATGGTCGGAAGCAAGCGGAAGCTAGTGTCAAAACGGATCGTAACATTCCAATCCGTTTGTCAAATGAGCACGTCTACCCATAATGGACGGAATGCCACGGAAGTATATGTCAAATTTTCTTCATTACCAACACCATCAGAAGCCACTGTCAAGTTTTCGTCCGTAAAATGCGCTCGCTAGCGCAGTTTACGTCCGTAAGCAAAACTCATAGAAACTTGATGAAACGGAGCAATCCGCCATTTAGGGCACGAGATACGAATTACTTGTTCTCGCTCATTTACGGGCGGGCCCGTCAGCGCCATTCCAACCATTATAGTTCAGCCTTTATGGTTGGGCCTTAAGGTGATTGTTATGGGTGATAGTAGTCACATTTTTGTGACTTTTTTGTGATTGCTATTTAGTTGTCACTTTCATATTGAGCACCGAGGGAAACGGAATTTTTATTTTTGGATCTTCATTCTTTTTTCTTATTTGGTTTTCTTCACAACTAAGTTCATTGAATAATTTCTCTTGTTTCAAGGCGAAATCTGTGAATTGGTTCTTAGTTTTTTTTTATTTCACTTATGTACTGACATATGTATGTAAGCATTTTCTTTAAGATGAAGCGAGTGAAAGCACAGCGACGACGGTATAAATAATTAAAGATTTACTTTTACTTAGAGCATCAATGTATTTAGACTTTTGGGAGAAAATCAATCGTTTTATCAATTTTCACAAATTACAGAGCGCAATAATTAAATTATTTTTTTTTCTATTTTTATCGCAGAAAACGTAGTTCGCGTTCGTCTACTAGTGACTACGTTAGTTCTCAAAAATAAATCAACAAAAAAAAGTAGTAAATAGCAGTAAGTTTTATTAAGGTTTTTCTTTTACAGCAAGAATCTTAATTCATATATGTATGTGTTTCACAATAATTTGTACATTAAAATCTTAAGAATTAATTTTTGAGTAGCTGGCTTATGTAGACTTTATAGTCTAGCAATAGAAGAAAATCGGATTTCCCGCCGAATAGAAATTGAAACAGATTTGATCTGTTTTTGTGTGTTTCTTTTGACGTTCTTAATTTGAGGCGTATTTAATCATGACAATGTCTAACGGGTTTGATTTTAATTTTTTATTTTTTTTATTATTTTTTTTTTTTTTATTTTTATTTTTATTTTCAAATTCACATAATTTTTTTTTGCACAAAAATATATGTACATTCATTCATTACACCCTTTTAATTTTGCAAGTTCATATGTACCTATTTATTTATAAATTCTCAATTAATTTTCACTTCAACCGTCTGTATTTATTTAATATTATTTAAAAACTTTGATCACTTTTCTAAAAAGAATTCTTTTTCCACAATAAAATTCACAAATTAGACTCTTATAAAATCAATCTAAAAGTTTTAAATTGTAAAAAACAAACTGATATTCTATTGTTTCGTAACCAAATGTGGAACAATTTCTTATCTAGCTTTGATAAAGGTTCCAAGCCTTTTTGGAACGCAACAAAAATTATTAAGAAAAAAGGCTCTACTATTCCACCGCTTAAAGTTCAGAATAATATATTTATTACTCAAGAGGAAAGAGCTAATGCTTTTGCAGAAACATTTAAACAAAATCATTTAATTTCACTTGAATGACCTTCAAACCGTTAATTATGTTCATGACAGCCTTAGCGAATTTCGAGATACTACATATTACAATTCCAATATTTAAATTCGGAATAAAAGCTTAGTCAAAAGTGTATTAGACGAATTCAAAATAAAAAAGTCTCTTTATTAAAAGACACCTACAAAAGGTGTTACCTTTTTAACATTTATATTTAACTCTTTTATTAAGCATTGTTATTTTCCTAAGAAATGGAAACTAGCAAAAGTAGTTCCAATTGCCAAGGCTGGCAAACCAAAAAAAAATCCGTCCAGCTACAGACCTATAAGCCTATTAAGTTCGGTTATCAAAATTTTTGAGAAGTTGTTAAAGATTTGGCTTTTGCAACACATTGAGGATACTAATATATATCCTCACGAACAATTTGGGTTTAGAGCTGGCCATTCCACCAGTCATCAAGTCTTGAAATTAAAGCAATATGTCAAAACTAACCTCAATTTAAAGCGTTAGACTGGCTTAGTTTTGCCAGATATAGAAAAAGGCTTCGACACCATATAGGACGAAGGACTTATCTAAAAAATGATTCAGTTAAATTTCCCAGGTTATATTGTCAAAATTATACGAAACTTTTTGAAAGATAGAACATTTTTTTGTATCCACTGGAATCGCGAGGTCTTCCATATTCAATATTTGTTACGGGCTTCATCAAGGCTCCGTACTTGGGCCCATCCTCTTCAACATTTTTTGTCAGATCTACCGTTTCGAAAATAATATCGTAGTTGCCATGTTCGCCGATAATATTGCGCTTTTTACGTCGAGTGTTCTTCCTCAAGATGTTCTAACTAGCTTACAGAGTTCACTTGACACTCTGCTTAATTACTTTACAAAATGGAAGATAAAAGTCAATGCTGAGAAATGTCAAGCTATGTGGCTCACTCGTCGAAGAAAGCAAAGTTTCCTCCCGCAAATCACAATCAAAATAAATTCAATCAATATCCCATGGACTAAAAGTTGTAAATATCTTGGTGTCACACTTGATAAAAAAAGCTCACCTTTGAGAAACTTATATCGAACTCTATCCACAAAGCTAATCTATTAGTAATTTTTTTTTACCCATTTATTAATAGAAAGTCCCGCCTTAGCATACATAATAAAATCTTAATTTACAAATCCATCTTTCAACCGGTTCTTACTTTTTGTGCACCTGTAGGTTTGACTCTGCGGAGACCCACATTAAAAAAAACTGCGATAAGTCATGTTATTTCTGCAATAATTACTAATTTTTTTTTTTTAATATGGGTTCATTCATCCTTATACATATATCATACAACACTTGTTTCCTATTTCTTTTAAAATCTTAAGGGCTAAGCTGGCCGTGCCGATTTTAAGCTACACTTTAGTGAACAAACCTAGCACACGAAAAAACTACGCTTATGTGCATTCTTGTACAAGATAAAAGATAGAGGTAGCTATGGAAAAAAGGAAAGTCTATAGCATCAGCAATTTTTTTTATTGACTTGTAGTAAAAAATGAGGTCGTACAGGGGAAACATGCATAATTTATCTAATGTCTTATTCTTACTACAGCTGTAGTAAGTACCTAGTAATTTGTTTAAAAACTATTAAAAAGCCCACAACAAGCTCTTCTTCTATTCTATTATTATTCTATATGTTCGTATCTAGCACTTTTATAGGCAGCATTAACCCAAGTAAGGGATTCGTGAATATAAAAGGAAGGTAACAATCATGGTAATTCTATGATCATGATGGGGAATTGAAAATAGTTTAATAATTTAAGATTCAAAACTAGGGATTCCTTACAGAAGATCGGGTAGTTGTGAATTTTTGACATGATGCTTGGGATACCCGGTAGATACAAAAAAAAATGGGCACGACTGGATCGCACGTACTTGCTCTTATGTGCCTAATTACATTAGAAAGCAAGATCTTTGACAGAAACAAATAAGTTTGAACTTATAAAAAGTATCAAAACCCCAATACTAAACGGTTTTTAGTAAAAATGAAGTACGCCATCACACGTCTTAAATAACAAAGAATTTATGAAAAATGTGTTTCGAAAATTGTAGTTTTTTGAAAAAATTTTTTTTGGAAATTTTGGTATGCAGTTTTTTATGTATTTAGAAAATATAGACCTGGAATATTATCAGAAATGGGAAGAGGTGGTGGAGTATTGATTGCGATCCGTGCCTCACTTGAATGTCGCTTTATAAATTTAGAATCAAACTTTTCCACCCCGGACCAGGATTTAGACCAATTCATTCTTTGTGTGAAATTGGGTAAATTGGAATTATTTCTATCTGTAAGCTTACTCCTAGAAGTAACTTTGATTTATATAATGCTCATTTAAATAATCTAAAGCCAATCCTAGTAAATCTTAAAAGTTCACAATATTTTCTCTATGCAGGAGATTTTAATCTGAGTAATATTATATGGGAACTTTAGACGATAATTATTTTGTTCCTTTTAATGTTTCAACTGAAATTGAGTCATTAGTTATTGATTTTCTTGGTCAATTTAATTTAAGTCAAGTAAATTGCGTATGTAATGAATTAAACCGGATACTTGATCTTGTTTTTGTAGATGCCGAGTTTTATCTAACTATAGATAAATCCAATTTCCCGGTTATAGGTAATACCTTACATCATGTTGCTATTGAAGGCAATATTAGTTTTTTATCAATATGAGACGAATGTTTTATATAACCAAAAATGTATTTATGACTTTCCAAAAGCTAACTTTGATGCAATGATAAATTATCTTTTATCTTTCTCGTGGCGTGTTATTCTTTGTTTTTATAACTTGCAAACATCTTATGATGAGTTTGCAGGAATTTTTAAATGTGCAATTGATCTATTTATACCTAAGAAACTTCTTAAAATTAATTAAAATCCACCTTGGTTCAACAAGAGGTTGAATAATCTTAAAAACCAAAAAAAATAAAGCGTATAAACTCTATAAATCTGACAAAGAAAATCTTGAAATGCGCTTAAATTATTTTCATCGTCAACGTGAATTCAATTATACTTAAACAAATTCTGCTATACAAACTTATTATATTCAATTGAAAGTAATCCTAAATTAAACAGTAAGCACTTTTGTAAATTTATAAGTTCAAAACGAAATTCTAGTGGAATTCCTAGTTGCATGAAGTATCTTGACACAATGATTAGTGACGTGCCTTGAATCTGTAACTTGTTTGCAAACTATTTTCAATCAGTATATTCTGTACAAACTCCCTTCACCCAACAGATGCCCACTGTTGGAAAAATTGTGGACATCGATTCGTTAGTTCTAAACTCTGAGGAGATAGAAGAAGCTTTATCAACATTGGATGACGATAAGAGTGAAGTTCATGATGGAATCCCAGCTATTATTTAAAAAAAATGTGCAAACGCGTAAGCAAAACCACTTTCGATAATCTTCAATTTATCTCTCGCTAAAGGTCAATTTTTTCAAAGCTGGAAAATTTCTTATTAATCTCCGATTTTCAAATCGGGTTCTAGGCTAAAAATAATAAATTATAGGCCAATTTGTAACAATTTCAACTATTCCAAAATTATTTGAGAAACTAGTCTGTAACTGACTCACAAATCTGTTTCGAAATCACATATCTGTCTGTCAGCATGGTTTTGTGGCAGGTAATTCGACAGTAACAAACTTGGCTCTTTTCACAAATTCTGTTTTATCTAATATGGAAAATAAATTCCAAACAAATATAATTTTTACAGATTTTGCAAAAGCATTTGACAGAATCAATCATAAAGTTTTAATGCATAAGTTAGTCTCTCTAGGTATCCATTCTTCATTGTTAAACTGGCTGGAATCCTATTGGACAAATAGAATTCAAATAGTAAACATCGACAATTAATTTTCTATTTCCGTGCCTTCGGGTGTCCCTTAAGGTAGTCATTTGGGACCCTTACTATTTTTACTATTTGTAAATGACATACCTAATTTATTTATTGATTCGGCTTGTCTTCTTTTCGCAGATGATCTTAAACTTTATCGTAAGGTTACCTCTGAATTAGATTGCCATCTTCTATTGAATGATCTAACCAGACTAGATGAGTGGTGCCAACTCTCTTTTTCTCAACGTGTCGAAATGGCAAGTGTTGTCGTGCTTCTGCTTCAGAATTCACAATCCAATTGTATTTAGTTATAACATCCATAGCATTAGTCTTGAACGAGTGTCAACTAAGAAAAATCTTGGAGTAATCTTAGATACAAAATTATCATTTTCAGCTCACTGCGACTATATGATTAACAAAGCAAATCAAATGCTTGGTTTTATTATTCTTATTATATTATTATTATTATTATTAATTCACTTGTTAGATCAGTCATAGAATATTGTTGCATAATTTGGAATCCTTGTTACAATAATTCCTTGGTTAGAATAGAGAAAGTTCAGAGGAATTTCACTAGATATGCTATTTATAAGTTAAATTGGAATATTCCAAGACCACCTTATAATAATAGGTGCTTATTGTTTGGCTTACATTCTCTTGAAAATCGCAGAACATACTTTTCGGTCATGTTTATAAGAAAAATTTTTAATTTTCATATTAATTGTCCTCCGTTGCTATCATTAGTAACTGGTAACTATGTTTCCAATCAGAACTACTCGTTTTAGATACCTGTTCTATGAACAGTTTCATCGCAGTAATTATGGCAGAAATGAGCCCATAACCCGTTGCATCAGAGTTACAAATATGATTTGTAATAGACTCGATTTGTATTCAAACTGTTCTCGTTATATTTTTAAACAGCAAGCTTTAAATATTATTTGTTTAAGTTTTATAATAATAATTAAACATTTAACTTAACTAATTTAAATTGTAATTTAATTGTATACATGAATCTACCAACTGTTAAAATTGTACATTTATATATCTTAGTCTAAGCGAATTTATATATTCAATTGATGAAATAAAACTATAACTAAAACCAAAAACTAAAAAATTGATTTTCTCTTAGTTTGAAACTAGATTTTTGATAACAGGAATCCCCTGCATTATCTTTTTAGTGTGAAACTAAAAATCTCTCATCATCTGACGGCTCGCTCTCACAAAACGCCATTTTGAAAATACAAATACACACAAACCCTACCTAAATCCAATAACAACAAAATTCCCTAAGGTTCTCAAAATTTCAAATTTGATTTTAACTAGTGCAAGGTTTTTTTTGTTTATAATTGAGAAAAACTTAGTGCAGAACTAAGCATTTTAAGTAGTGTGAAGTTAGTGTATTAAAAATAGGTTTTCTATAATTTTGCGCCAATATAATAAACATTTTCAGCTAGGGTTTGAATTAAAATCTTGTGCGGTAATAGTTCAGTTAAGGGGACTCACCTCCGATCAACATTAATTCGAACTATGTTGTACAGTTCGTTATTCTATATAAGAATATATATACATATATATGTACATATGTTCGGTGCGGAAACGTCATCTCCACATAGTTTTTTTATGTTTGGAAAAACATGAAAATGAATGAAATTTGTGTAAATTTCAAAGAAAATGATGTTATTATTCTCACCCATGATACACAGAAATACAAGGTATGCTCAGTAGACGCCATCTTGATATTTTATGACGTCACATTCTTTTTTTATTATTATTTTATTTATTAAGTGAATATTATTTTTTTTTAAATTGAAGGTTTAAACGATTTTTTTTATGATTATAAGAACAATAAACTTAAAAAAACAATAACAAAATCGGCAAATTAATACATTTATTTACACTCCCTAAGAACAAAAATCATAAGAATGTGACGTCATACGCATAATCAGCCAAAGTGAGCATACCTTGTATTTCTGTGTATCATGATTCTCACAATGAAAGAATGCCGGTGTCCCTAATTAAAGAATAAACACAATTGCGATGAAAAAAAGTTTGAACTTTGTTAGTTTAAGTTTTCGAGAAAAATAAGCTTTTAATTAACGGTTATATGACAGGTACCGTTAATATTTGAACTCAAAAAAAATTGAAAAAAAGTTGAAAAGTGTTATCTCAATTTTTACTTGCGATTATAGGGACTATAAGACAAGTTATGCATTCGTAAAAAAAAAAAAAAATCAAACATGATATTACGATGATAGAGAAGTCAAAAAAAGTGGGTCCGGAAATTCCGTCCGTCTGTCTGTCTGTCTGTCTGTCTGTCTGTCTGTCCGTATCGATATCTACAGCCTAAACGGTTGGGCCGATTTGATTCAAACTTGGTATATAGTATTTTTAGAGTGCTCTACCCGACAGTTTTTGGAATTGGCATTCTAGCTCCAAAACTAACGGTACCTGCCATATAACTTTTATTAAAAAACTTATTTTATCTCGAAAACGGCTCCTACGATTTTGATTAAACTTTCAGAATGATGTTTTCTGTGCAAAATCTATCTTTAAATTTTAATGGATTTTTCAAAAAAAGTTTTATAACGGCACCTCCCATATGACCGGTTTTTTAAAATCAGACTTTCTCGTTAACTAATTGACGGATTTTGATGAAATTTTCAAAATATGTAGTGTTTTATGATTTAAATAATATTGTTTATCAAAATTTTCAAAAACATTTTTTTTTAAATTTTAATAATTTTTTTAAAAAAATATTTTGTTTTTTGAATATTTTGAAAACGGATCTATAGATTTTTTTTAAAATTTTTCTCCTAGTATAAACTATAGATTCCTTAAAATTGACATACTAAAAAAAATTTTAAAATATGTTTTCGAAAAGTTTTTCAAAAAAAACATTTTTTTGAAAAAACTGGTCGAACGATTTTGAAATGAAAAATTCATAAAATAGAAAACAGCAAAAGAAATAAGATGGCTTACAACATTTTTTCCAAAAAACGTTATGAGTAGGGCTTTTTTGAATTCATAAATTTTTTTCCCCAACATTTTATTTCATATTGCTCGGCTAAGCCCTAGCCAAGCCATTAGTCAAATAAAAGAAAGTGACAACCTACATTACATACATACTTACGTATTTTAAAGTATTTTTCATCATCATAAAAGCACAGAATAAATAAGGAAGCCTTTGATACACACACAAAAACAACTAACAAATAAAAAAAACTATTCGATTACTTAATGCAAAAATTTCAATCGAGAAAACAAAAGTTTACACCTTCCTATAAATAAACAAAACCACTGTGTTAACTTTTAAGATTGTCTCTATACCTACTGGCTCTTAACAGTAGTTGGAACACGTATCTTAATTTTAGTACCTACCTTCCTTCCAACCTTATTATAGGTACCTAAATCCTTTATAAATTCCATTGGTCCCATATTGGGACGTATAAAGGTCCTTTTACCTAGCATTATTGCCATACTGCTAATTCCGACGAATCTTTATGCCAGTTGTTCAAATTTTTCCATACCAAAATGAAAATTTAACTGAAAAAAGTCCTTTGTATCTTTCTATTAGCAAATTATATTATAAACAGTAAGCAGCAAGTGGAAAGATAATACTACACTAAAAAACTGCAAAAGCTAACAATCCTATATATTTATGTGTTTATCCCTTTGTCGTGACGCATGTTCGTTCGAGCTTCACCCCAAAACGATTCTAAGGAAGTTGCACGTCATACAAAAAATATTAAAATAAAATCTTTGTCAAAAAGACGCCTGCACTTAAAAAGGATTAGCACATAAGAGCAAGTACGTGCGACCCAGTCGTGCCAAAATAAATTTTGGGATTTTTCAAGTTTACGAGCTATAAGCGTTTGAAGCGTTCCGTTAGAGCACTGATTTCTTAAACGCAATCGGTTTTTCGGCTCCTGAGGGCGTAATAAGCGTTTGGGGGGGTCGGGTGTTGGTTCTGCGGAAAGGTCTCTTCCCCACCTATCTGCTGGTGCCAAAATAAATTTTGGGATTTTTCAAGTTTACGAGCTATAAGCGTTTGAAGCGTTCCGTTAGAGCACTGATTTCTTAAACGCAATCGGTTTTTCGGCTCCTGAGGGCGTAATAAGCGTTTGGGGGGGGTCGTGTGTTGGTTCTGCGGAAAGGTCTCTTCCCCACCTATCTGCTGGTGCCAAAATAAATTTTGGGTAATAAGCGTTTGGGGGGGTCGGGTGTTGGTTCTGCGGAAAGGTCTCTTCCCCACCTATCTGCTGGTGCCAAAATAAATTTTGGGATTTTTCAAGTTTACGAGCTATAAGCGTTTGAAGCGTTCCGTTAGAGCACTGATTTCTTAAACGCAATCGGTTTTTCGGCTCCTGAGGGCGTAATAAGCGTTTGGGGGGGTCGGGTGTTGGTTCTGCGGAAAGGTCTCTTCCCCACCTGTCTGCTGGTGCCAAAATAAATTTTGGGATTTTTCAAGTTTACGAGCTATAAGCGTTTGAAGCGTTCCGTTAGAGCACTGATTTCTTAAACGCAATCGGTTTTTCGGCTCCTGAGGGCGTAATAAGCGTTTGGGGGGGTCGGGTGTTGGTTCTGCGGAAAGGTCTCTTCCCCACCTATCTGCTGGTGCCAAAATAAATTTTGGGATTTTTCAAGTTTACGAGCTATAAGCGTTTGAAGCGTTCCGTTAGAGCACTGATTTCTTAAACGCAATCGGTTTTTCGGCTCCTGAGGGCGTAATAAGCGTTTGGGGGGGTCGGGTGTTGGTTCTGCGGAAAGGTCTCTTCCCCACCTATCTGCTGGTGCCAAAATAAATTTTGGGATTTTTCAAGTTTACGAGCTATAAGCGTTTGAAGCGTTCCGTTAGAGCACTGATTTCTTAAACGCAATCGGTTTTTCGGCTCCTGAGGGCGTAATAAGCGTTTGGGGGGGTCGGGTGTTGGTTCTGCGGAAAGGTCTCTTCCCCACCTATCTGCTGGTGCCAAAATAAATTTTGGGATTTTTCAAGTTTACGAGCTATAAGCGTTTGAAGCGTTCTGTTAGAGCACTGATTTCTTAAACGCAATCGGTTTTTCGGCTCCTGAGGGCGTAATAAGCGTTTGGGGGGGGTCGTGTGTTGGTTCTGCGGAAAGGTCTCTTCCCCACCTATCTGCTGGTGCCAAAATAAATTTTGGGTAATAAGCGTTTGGGGGGGTCGGGTGTTGGTTCTGCGGAAAGGTCTCTTCCCCACCTATCTGCTGGTGCCAAAATAAATTTTGGGATTTTTCAAGTTTACGAGCTATAAGCGTTTGAAGCGTTCCGTTAGAGCACTGATTTCTTAAACGCAATCGGTTTTTCGGCTCCTGAGGGCGTAATAAGCGTTTGGGGGGGTCGGGTGTTGGTTCTGCGGAAAGGTCTCTTCCCCACCTATCTGCTGGTGCCAAAATAAATTTTGGGATTTTTCAAGTTTACGAGCTATAAGCGTTTGAAGCGTTCCGTTAGAGCACTGATTTCTTAAACGCAATCGGTTTTTCGGCTCCTGAGGGCGTAATAAGCGTTTGGGGGGGTCGGGTGTTGGTTCTGCGGAAAGGTCTCTTCCCCACCTATCTGCTGGTGCCAAAATAAATTTTGGGATTTTTCAAGTTTACGAGCTATAAGCGTTTGAAGCGTTCCGTTAGAGCACTGATTTCTTAAACGCAATCGGTTTTTCGGCTCCTGAGGGCGTAATAAGCGTTTGGGGGGGGGTCGTGTGTTGGTTCTGCGGAAAGGTCTCTTCCCCACCTATCTGCTGGTGCCAAAATAAATTTTGGGTAATAAGCGTTTGGGGGGGTCGGGTGTTGGTTCTGCGGAAAGGTCTCTTCCCCACCTATCTGCTGGTGCCAAAATACATTTTGGGATTTTTCAAGTTTACGAGCTATAAGCGTTTGAAGCGTTCCGTTAGAGCACTGATTTCTTAAACGCAATCGGTTTTTCGGCTCCTGAGGGCGTAATAAGCGTTTGGGGGGGTCGGGTGTTGGTTCTGCGGAAAGGTCTCTTCCCCACCTATCTGCTGGTGCCAAAATAAATTTTGGGATTTTTCAAGTTTACGAGCTATAAGCGTTTGAAGCGTTCCGTTAGAGCACTGATTTCTTAAACGCAATCGGTTTTTCGGCTCCTGAGGGCGTAATAAGCGTTTGGGGGGGTCGGGTGTTGGTTCTGCGGAAAGGTCTCTTCCCCACCTATCTGCTGGTGCCAAAATAAATTTTGGGATTTTTCAAGTTTACGAGCTATAAGCGTTTGAAGCGTTCCGTTAGAGCACTGATTTCTTAAACGCAATCGGTTTTTCGGCTCCTGAGGGCGTAATAAGCGTTTGGGGGGGTCGGGTGTTGGTTCTGCGGAAAGGTCTCTTCCCCACCTATCTGCTGGTGCCAAAATAAATTTTGGGATTTTTCAAGTTTACGAGCTATAAGCGTTTGAAGCGTTCCGTTAGAGCACTGATTTCTTAAACGCAATCGGTTTTTCGGCTCCTGAGGGCGTAATAAGCGTTTGGGGGGGTCGGGTGTTGGTTCTGCGGAAAGGTCTCTTCCCCACCTGTCTGCTGGTGCCAAAATAAATTTTGGGATTTTTCAAGTTTACGAGCTATAAGCGTTTGAAGCGTTCCGTTAGAGCACTGATTTCTTAAACGCAATCGGTTTTTCGGCTCCTGAGGGCGTAATAAGCGTTTGGGGGGGTCGGGTGTTGGTTCTGCGGAAAGGTCTCTTCCCCACCTATCTGCTGGTGCCAAAATAAATTTTGGGATTTTTCAAGTTTACGAGCTATAAGCGTTTGAAGCGTTCCGTTAGAGCACTGATTTCTTAAACGCAATCGGTTTTTCGGCTCCTGAGGGCGTAATAAGCGTTTGGGGGGGTCGGGTGTTGGTTCTGCGGAAAGGTCTCTTCCCCACCTATCTGCTGGTGCCAAAATAAATTTTGGGATTTTTCAAGTTTACGAGCTATAAGCGTTTGAAGCGTTCCGTTAGAGCACTGATTTCTTAAACGCAATCGGTTTTTCGGCTCCTGAGGGCGTAATAAGCGTTTGGGGGGGTCGGGTGTTGGTTCTGCGGAAAGGTCTCTTCCCCACCTATCTGCTGGTGCCAAAATACATTTTGGGATTTTTCAAGTTTACGAGCTATAAGCGTTTGAAGCGTTCCGTTAGAGCACTGATTTCTTAAACGCAATCGGTTTTTCGGCTCCTGAGGGCGTAATAAGCGTTTGGGGGGGTCGGGTGTTGGTTCTGCGGAAAGGTCTCTTCCCCACCTATCTGCTGGTGCCAAAATAAATTTTGGGATTTTTCAAGTTTACGAGCTATAAGCGTTTGAAGCGTTCCGTTAGAGCACTGATTTCTTAAACGCAATCGGTTTTTCGGCTCCTGAGGGCGTAATAAGCGTTTGGGGGGGTCGGGTGTTGGTTCTGCGGAAAGGTCTCTTCCCCACCTATCTGCTGGTGCCAAAATAAATTTTGGGATTTTTCAAGTTTACGAGCTATAAGCGTTTGAAGCGTTCCGTTAGAGCACTGATTTCTTAAACGCAATCGGTTTTTCGGCTCCTGAGGGCGTAATAAGCGTTTGGTGGGGTCGGGTGTTGGTTCTGCGGAAAGGTCTCTTTCCCACCTATCTGCTGGTGCCAAAATAAATTTTGGGATTTTTCAAGTTTACGAGCTATAAGCGTTTGAAGCGTTCCGTTAGAGCACTGATTTCTTAAACGCAATCGGTTTTTCGGCTCCTGAGGGCGTAATAAGCGTTTGGGGGGGTCGGGTGTTGGTTCTGCGGAAAGGTCTCTTCCCCACCTATCTGCTGGTGTCAAAATAAATTTTGGGATTTTTCAAGTTTACGAGCTATAAGCGTTTGAAGCGTTCCGTTAGAGCACTGATTTCTTAAACGCAATCGGTTTTTCGGCTACTGAGGGCGTAATAAGCGTTTGGGGGGGGGGGGTCGGGTGTTGGTTCTGCGGAAAGGTCTCTTCCCCACCTATCTGCTGGTGCCAAAATAAATTTTGGGATTTTTCAAGTTTACGAGCTATAAGCGTTTGAAGCGTTCCGTTAGAGCACTGATTTCTTAAACGCAATCGGTTTTTCGGCTCCTGAGGGCGTAATAAGCGTTTGGGGGGGTCGGGTGTTGGTTCTGCGGAAAGGTCTCTTCCCCACCTATCTGCTGGTGCCAAAATAAATTTTGGGATTTTTCAAGTTTACGAGCTATAAGCGTTTGAAGCGTTCCGTTAGAGCACTGATTTCTTAAACGCAATCGGTTTTTCGGCTCCTGAGGGCGTAATAAGCGTTTGGGGGGGTCGGGTGTTGGTTCTGCGGAAAGGTCTCTTCCCCACCTATCTGCTGGTGTCAAAATAAATTTTGGGATTTTTCAAGTTTACGAGCTATAAGCGTTTGAAGCGTTCCGTTAGAGCACTGATTTCTTAAACGCAATCGGTTTTTCGGCTACTGAAGGCGTAATAAGCGTTTGGGGGGGGGGGGTCGGTTGTTGGTTCTGCGGAAAGGTCTCTTCCCCATCTATCTGCTGGTGCCAAAATAAATTTTGGGATTTTTCAAGTTTACGAGCTATAAGCGTTTGAAGCGTTCCGTTAGAGCACTGATTTCTTAAACGCAATCGGTTTTTCGGCTCCTGAGGGCGTAATAAGCGTTTGGGGGGGTCGGGTGTTGGTTCTGCGGAAAGGTCTCTTCCCCACCTATCTGCTGGTGCCAAAATAAATTTTGGGATTTTTCAAGTTTACGAGCTATAAGCGTTTGAAGCGTTCCGTTAGAGCACTGATTTCTTAAACGCAATCGGTTTTTCGGCTCCTGAGGGCGTAATAAGCGTTTGGGGGGGTCGGGTGTTGGTTCTGCGGAAAGGTCTCTTCCCCACCTATCTGCTGGTGCCAAAATAAATTTTGGGATTTTTCAAGTTTACGAGCTATAAGCGTTTGAAGCGTTCCGTTAGAGCACTGATTTCTTAAACGCAATCGGTTTTTCGGCTCCTGAGGGCGTAATAAGCGTTTGGGGGGGGTCGTGTGTTGGTTCTGCGGAAAGGTCTCTTCCCCACCTATCTGCTGGTGCCAAAATAAATTTTGGGTAATAAGCGTTTGGGGGGGTCGGGTGTTGGTTCTGCGGAAAGGTCTCTTCCCCACCTATCTGCTGGTGCCAAAATAAATTTTGGGATTTTTCAAGTTTACGAGCTATAAGCGTTTGAAGCGTTCCGTTAGAGCACTGATTTCTTAAACGCAATCGGTTTTTCGGCTCCTGAGGGCGTAATAAGCGTTTGGGGGGGTCGGGTGTTGGTTCTGCGGAAAGGTCTCTTCCCCACCTATCTGCTGGTGCCAAAATAAATTTTGGGATTTTTCAAGTTTACGAGCTATAAGCGTTTGAAGCGTTCCGTTAGAGCACTGATTTCTTAAACGCAATCGGTTTTTCGGCTCCTGAGGGCGTAATAAGCGTTTGGGGGGGTCGGGTGTTGGTTCTGCGGAAAGGTCTCTTCCCCACCTATCTGCTGGTGCCAAAATAAATTTTGGGATTTTTCAAGTTTACGAGCTATAAGCGTTTGAAGCGTTCCGTTAGAGCACTGATTTCTTAAACGCAATCGGTTTTTCGGCTCCTGAGGGCGTAATAAGCGTTTGGGGGGGGGTCGTGTGTTGGTTCTGCGGAAAGGTCTCTTCCCCACCTATCTGCTGGTGCCAAAATAAATTTTGGGTAATAAGCGTTTGGGGGGGTCGGGTGTTGGTTCTGCGGAAAGGTCTCTTCCCCACCTATCTGCTGGTGCCAAAATACATTTTGGGATTTTTCAAGTTTACGAGCTATAAGCGTTTGAAGCGTTCCGTTAGAGCACTGATTTCTTAAACGCAATCGGTTTTTCGGCTCCTGAGGGCGTAATAAGCGTTTGGGGGGGTCGGGTGTTGGTTCTGCGGAAAGGTCTCTTCCCCACCTATCTGCTGGTGCCAAAATAAATTTTGGGATTTTTCAAGTTTACGAGCTATAAGCGTTTGAAGCGTTCCGTTAGAGCACTGATTTCTTAAACGCAATCGGTTTTTCGGCTCCTGAGGGCGTAATAAGCGTTTGGGGGGGTCGGGTGTTGGTTCTGCGGAAAGGTCTCTTCCCCACCTATCTGCTGGTGCCAAAATAAATTTTGGGATTTTTCAAGTTTACGAGCTATAAGCGTTTGAAGCGTTCCGTTAGAGCACTGATTTCTTAAACGCAATCGGTTTTTCGGCTCCTGAGGGCGTAATAAGCGTTTGGGGGGGTCGGGTGTTGGTTCTGCGGAAAGGTCTCTTCCCCACCTATCTGCTGGTGCCAAAATAAATTTTGGGATTTTTCAAGTTTACGAGCTATAAGCGTTTGAAGCGTTCCGTTAGAGAACTGATTTCTTAAACGCAATCGGTTTTTCGGCTCCTGAGGGCGTAATAAGCGTTTGGGGGGGTCGGGTGTTGGTTCTGCGGAAAGGTCTCTTCCCCACCTATCTGCTGGTGCCAAAATAAATTTTGGGATTTTTCAAGTTTACGAGCTATAAGCGTTTGAAGCGTTCCGTTAGAGCACTGATTTCTTAAACGCAATCGGTTTTTCGGCTCCTGAGGGCGTAATAATCGTTTGGGGGGGGGGGGGGTCGGGTGTTGGTTCTGCGGAAAGGTCTCTTCCCCACCTATCTGCTGGTGCCAAAATAAATTTTGGGATTTTTCAAGTTTACGAGCTATAAGCGTTTGAAGCGTTCCGTTAGAGCACTGATTTCTTAAACGCAATCGGTTTTTCGGCTCCAGAGGGCGTAATAAGCGTTTGGGGGGGTCGGGTGTTGGTTCTGCGGAAAGGTCTCTTCCCCACCTATCTGCTGGTGCCAAAATAAATTTTGGGATTTTTCAAGTTTACGAGTTATAAGCGTTTGAAGCGTTCCGTTAGAGCACTGATTTCTTAAACGCAATCGGTTTTTCGGCTCCTGAGGGCGTAATAAGCGTTTGGGGGGGGTCGGGTGTTGGTTCTGCGGAAAGGTCTTTTCCCCACCTATCTGCTGGTGCCAAAATAAATTTTGGGATTTTTCATGTTTACGAGCTATAAGCGTTTGAAGCGTTCCGTTAGAGCACTGATTTCTTAAACGCAATCGGTTTTTCGGCTCCTGAGGGCGTAATAAGCGTTTGGGGGGGTCGGGTGTTGGTTCTGCGGAAAGGTCTCTTCCCCACCTATCTGCTGGTGCCAAAATAAATTTTGGGATTTTTCAAGTTTACGAGCTATAAGCGTTTGAAGCGTTCCGTTAGAGCACTGATTTCTTAAACGCAATCGGTTTTTCGGCTCCTGAGGGCGTAATAAGCGTTTGGGGGGGTCGGGTGTTGGTTCTGCGGAAAGGTGTCTTCCCCACCTATCTGCTGGTGCCAAAAAAATTTTGGGATTTTTCAAGTTTACGAGCTATAAGCGTTTGAAGCGTTCCGTTAGAGCACTGATTTCTTAAACGCAATCGGTTTTTCGGCTCCTGAGGGCGTAATAAGCGTTTGGGGGGGTCGGGTGTTGGTTCTGCGGAAAGGTCTCTTCCCCACCTATCTGCTGGTGCCAAAATAAATTTTGGGATTTTTCAAGTTTACGAGCTATAAGCTTTTGAAGCGTTCCGTTAGAGCACTGATTTCTTAAACGCAATCGGTTTTTCGGCTCCTGAGGGCGTAATAAGCGTTTGGGGGGGTCGGGTGTTGGTTCTGCGGAAAGGTCTCTTCCCCACCTATCTGCTGGTGCCAAAATAAATTTTGGGATTTTTCAAGTTTACGAGCTATAAGCGTTTGAAGCGTTCCGTTAGAGCACTGATTTCTTAAACGCAATCGGTTTTTCGGCTCCTGAGGGCGTAATAAGCGTTTGGGGGGGTCGGGTGTTGGTTCTGCGGAAAGGTCTCTTCCCCACCTATCTGCTGGTGCCAAAATAAATTTTGGGATTTTTCAAGTTTACGAGCTATAAGCGTTTGAAGCGTTCCGTTAGAGCACTGATTTCTTAAACGCAATCGGTTTTTCGGCTCCTGAGGGCGTAATAAGCGTTTGGGGGGGTCGGGTGTTGGTTCTGCGGAAAGGTCTCTTCCCCACCTATCTGCTGGTGCCAAAATAAATTTTGGGATTTTTCAAGTTTACGAGCTATAAGCGTTTGAAGCGTTCCGTTAGAGCACTGATTTCTTAAACGCAATCGGTTTTTCGGCTCCTGAGGGCGTAATAAGCGTTTGGGGGGGTCGGGTGTTGGTTCTGCGGAAAGGTCTCTTCCCCACCTATCTGCTGGTGTCAAAATAAATTTTGGGATTTTTCAAGTTTACGAGCTATAAGCGTTTGAAGCGTTCCGTTAGAGCACTGATTTCTTAAACGCAATCGGTTTTTCGGCTACTGAGGGCGTAATAAGCGTTTGGGGGGGGGTCGGGTGTTGGTTCCGCGGAAAGGTCTCTTCCCCACCTATCTGCTGGTGCCAAAATAAATTTTGGGATTTTTCAAGTTTACGAGCTATAAGCGTTTGAAGCGTTCCGTTAGAGCACTGATTTCTTAAACGCAATCGGTTTTTCGGCTCCTGAGGGCGTAATAAGCGTTTGGGGGGGTCGGGTGTTGGTTCTGCGGAAAGGTCTCTTCCCCACCTATCTGCTGGTGCCAAAATAAATTTTGGGATTTTTCAAGTTTACGAGCTATAAGCGTTTGAAGCGTTCCGTTAGAGCACTGATTTCTTAAACGCAATCGGTTTTTCGGCTCCTGAGGGCGTAATAAGCGTTTGGGGGGGTCGGGTGTTGGTTCTGCGGAAAGGTCTCTTCCCCACCTATCTGCTGGTGCCAAAATAAATTTAAGATTTTTCAAGTTTACGAGCTATAAGCGTTTGAAGCGTTCCGTTAGAGCACTGATTTCTTAAACGCAATCGGTTTTTCGGCTCCTGAGCCTGAGGGCGTAATAAGCGTTTGGGGGGTCGGGTGTTGGTTCTGCGGAAAGGTCTCTTCCCCACCTATCTGCTGGTGCCAAAATAAATTTTGGGATTTTTCAAGTTTACGAGCTATAAGCGTTTGAAGCGTTCCGTTAGAGCACTGATTTCTTAAACGCAATCGGTTTTTCGGCTCCTGAGGGCGTAATAAGCGTTTGGGGGGGTCGGGTGTTGGTTCTGCGGAAAGGTCTCTTCCCCACCTATCTGCTGGTGCCAAAATAAATTTTGGGATTTTTCAAGTTTACGAGCTATAAGCGTTTGAAGCGTTCCGTTAGAGCACTGATTTCTTAAACGCAATCGGTTTTTTCGGCTCCTGAGGGCGTAATAAGCGTTTGGGGGGGTCGGGTGTTGGTTCTGCGGAAAGGTCTCTTCCCCACCTATCTGCTGGTGCCAAAATAAATTTTGGGATTTTTCAAGTTTACGAGCTATAAGCGTTTGAAGCGTTCCGTTAGAGCACTGATTTCTTAAACGCAATCGGTTTTTCGGCTCCTGAGGGCGTAATAAGCGTTTGGGGGGGTCGGGTGTTGGTTCTGCGGAAAGGTCTCTTCCCCACCTATCTGCTGGTGCCAAAATAAATTTTGGGATTTTTCAAGTTTACGAGCTATAAGCGTTTGAAGCGTTCCGTTAGAGCACTGATTTCTTAAACGCAATCGGTTTTTCGGCTCCTGAGGGCGTAATAAGCGTTTGGGGGGGTCGGGTGTTGGTTCTGCGGAAAGGTCTCTTCCCCACCTATCTGCTGGTGCCAAAATAAATTTTGGGATTTTTCAAGTTTACGAGCTATAAGCGTTTGAAGCGTTCCGTTAGAGCACTGATTTCTTAAACGCAATCGGTTTTTCGGCTCCTGAGGGCGTAATAAGCGTTTGGGGGGGTCGGGTGTTGGTTCTGCGGAAAGGTCTCTTCCCCACCTATCTGCTGGTGCCAAAATACATTTTGGGATTTTTCAAGTTTACGAGCTATAAGCGTTTGAAGCGTTCCGTTAGAGCACTGATTTCTTAAACGCAATCGGTTTTTCGGCTCCTGAGGGCGTAATAAGCGTTTGGGGGGGTCGGGTGTTGGTTCTGCGGAAAGGTCTCTTCCCCACCTATCTGCTGGTGCCAAAATAAATTTTGGGATTTTTCAAGTTTACGAGCTATAAGCGTTTGAAGCGTTCCGTTAGAGCACTGATTTCTTAAACGCAATCGTTTTTCGGCTCCTGAGGGCGTAATAAGCGTTTGGGGGGGTCGGGGTGTTGCGGAAAGGTCTCTTCCCCACCTATCTGCTGGTGCCAAAATAAATTTTGGGATTTTTCAAGTTTACGAGCTATAAGCGTTTGAAGCGTTCCGTTAGAGCACTGATTTCTTAAACGCAATCGGTTTTTCGGCTCCTGAGGGCGTAATAATCGTTTGGGGGGGGGGGTCGGGTGTTGGTTCTGCGGAAAGGTCTCTTCCCCACCTATCTGCTGGTGCCAAAATAAATTTTGGGATTTTTCAAGTTTACGAGCTATAAGCGTTTGAAGCGTTCCGTTAGAGCACTGATTTCTTAAACGCAATCGGTTTTTCGGCTCCTGAGGGCGTAATAAGCGTTTGGGGGGGTCGGGTGTTGGTTCTGCGGAAAGGTCTCTTCCCCACCTATCTGCTGGTGTCAAAATAAATTTTGGGATTTTCCAAGTTTACGAGCTATAAGCGTTTGAAGCGTTCCGTTAGAGCACTGATTTCTTAAACGCAATCGGTTTTTCGGCTACTGAGGGCGTAATAAGCGTTTGGGGGGGGGTCGGGTGTTGGTTCTGCGGAAAGGTCTCTTCCCCACCTATCTGCTGGTGCCAAAATAAATTTTGGGATTTTTCAAGTTTACGAGCTATAAGCGTTTGAAGCGTTCCGTTAGAGCACTGATTTCTTAAACGCAATCGGTTTTTCGGCTCCTGAGGGCGTAATAAGCGTTTGGGGGGGGTCGGGTGTTGGTTCTGCGGAAAGGTCTCTTCCCCACCTATCTGCTGGTGTCAAAATAAATTTTGGGATTTTTCAAGTTTACGAGCTATAAGCGTTTGAAGCGTTCCGTTAGAGCACTGATTTCTTAAACGCAATCGGTTTTTCGGCTACTGAGGGCGTAATAAGCGTTTGGGGGGGGGTCGGGTGTTGGTTCTGCGGAAAGGTCTCTTCCCCACCTATCTGCTGGTGCCAAAATAAATTTTGGGATTTTTCAAGTTTACGAGCTATAAGCGTTTGAAGCGTTCCGTTAGAGCACTGATTTCTTAAACGCAATCGGTTTTTTCGGCTCCTGAGGGCGTAATAAGCGTTTGGGGGGGGTCGGGTGTTGGTTCTGCGGAAAGGTCTCTTCCCCACCTATCTGCTGGTGCCAAAATAAATTTTGGGATTTTTCAAGTTTACGAGCTATAAGCGTTTGAAGCGTTCCGTTAGAGCACTGATTTCTTAAACGCAATCGGTTTTTCGGCTCCTGAGGCGTAATAAGCGTTTGGGGGGGTCGGGTGTTGGTTCTGCGGAAAGGTCTCTTCCCCACCTATCTGCTGGTGCCAAAATAAATTTTGGGATTTTTCAAGTTTACGAGCTATAAGCGTTTGAAGCGTTCCGTTAGAGCACTGATTTCTTAAACGCAATCGGTTTTTCGGCTCCTGAGGGCGTAATAAGCGTTTGGGGGGGTCGGGTGTTGGTTCTGCGGAAAGGTCTCTTCCCCACCTATCTGCTGGTGCCAAAATAAATTTTGGGATTTCTCAAGTTACGAGCTATAAGCGTTTGAAGCGTTCCGTTAGAGCACTGATTTCTTAAACGCAATCGGTTTTTCGGCTCCTGAGGGCGTAATAAGCGTTTGGGGGGGTCGGGTGTTGGTTCTGCGGAAAGGTCTCTTCCCCACCTATCTGCTGGTGCCAAAATAAATTTTGGATTTTTCAAGTTTACGAGCTATAAGCGTTTGAAGCGTTCCGTTAGAGCACTGATTTCTTAAACGCAATCGGTTTTTTCGGCTCCTGAGGGGCGTAATAAGCGTTTGGGGGGGGTCGGGTGTTGGTTCTGCGGAAAGGTCTCTTCCCCACCTATCTGCTGGTGCCAAAATAAATTTTGGGATTTTTCAAGTTTACGAGCTATAAGCGTTTGAAGCGTTCCGTTAGAGCACTGATTTCTTAAACGCAATCGGTTTTTTCGGCTCCTGAGGGCGTAATAAGCGTTTGGGGGGGGTCGGGTGTTGGTTCTGCGGAAAGGTCTCTTCCCCACCTATCTGCTGGTGCCAAAATAAATTTTTGGGATTTTTCAAGTTTACGAGCTATAAGCGTTTGAAGCGTTTCCGTTAGAGCACTGATTTCTTAAACGCAATCGGTTTTTTCGGCTCCTGAGGGCGTAATAAGCGTTTGGGGGGGGGGGGTCGGGTGTTGGTTCTGCGGAAAGGTCTCTTCCCCACCTATCTGCTGGTGCCAAAATAAATTTGGGATTTTTCAAGTTTACGAGCTATAAGCGTTTGAAGCGTTCCGTTAGAGCACTGATTTCTTAAACGCAATCGGTTTTTCGGCTCCTGAGGGCGTAATAAGCGTTTGGGGGGGTCGGGTGTTGGTTCTGCGGAAAGGTCTCTTCCCCACCTATCTGCTGGTGCCAAAATAAATTTTGGGATTTTTCAAGTTTACGAGCTATAAGCGTTTGAAGCGTTCCGTTAGAGCACTGATTTCTTAAACGCAATCGGTTTTTCGGCTCCTGAGGCGTAATAATCGTTTGGGGGGGGGGGGTCGGGTGTTGGTTCTGCGGAAAGGTCTCTTCCCCACCTATCTGCTGGTGCCAAAATAAATTTTGGGATTTTTCAAGTTTACGAGCTATAAGCTTTTGAAGCGTTCCGTTAGAGCACTGATTTCTTAAACGCAATCGGTTTTTCGGCTCCTGAGGTGGCTGTAATAAGCGTTTGGGGGGTCGGGTGTTGGTTCTGCGGAAAGGTCTCTTCCCCACCTATCTGCTGGTGCCAAAATAAATTTTGGGATTTTCTCAAGTTTACGAGCTATAAGCGTTTGAAGCGTTCCGTTAGAGCACTGATTTCTTAAACGCAATCGGTTTTTCGGCTCCTGAGGGCGTAATAAGCGTTTGGGGGGGTCGGGTGTTGGTTCTGCGGAAAGGTCTCTTCCCCACCTATCTGCTGGTGCCAAAATAAATTTTTGGATTTTTCAAGTTTACGAGCTATAAGCGTTTGAAGCGTTCCGTTAGAGCACTGATTTCTTAAACGCAATCGGTTTTTCGGCTCCTGAGGGCGTAATAAGCGTTTGGGGGGTCGGGTGTTGGTTCTGCGGAAAGGTCTCTTCCCCACCTATCTGCTGGTGCCAAAATAAATTTTGGGATTTTTTCAAGTTTACGAGCTATAAGCGTTTGAAGCGTTCCGTTAGAGCACTGATTTCTTAACGCAATCGGTTTTTTCGGCTCCTGAGGGCGTAATAAGCGTTTGGGGGGGTCGGGTGTTGGTTCTGCGGAAAGGTCTCTTCCCCCACCTATCTGCTGGTGCCAAAATAAATTTTGGGATTTTTCAAGTTTACGAGCTATAAGCGTTTGAAGCGTTCCGTTAGAGCACTGATTTCTTAAACGCAATCGGTTTTTTCGGCTCCTGAGGGCGTAATAATCGTTTGGGGGGGGGGGGGGTCGGGTGTTGGTTCTGCGGAAAGGTCTCTTCCCCACCTATCTGCTGGTGCCAAAATAAATTTTGGGATTTTTCAAGTTTACGAGCTATAAGCGTTTGAAGCGTTCCGTTAGAGCACTGATTTCTTAAACGCAATCGGTTTTTCGGCTCCTGAGGGCGTAATAAGCGTTTGGGGGGGTCGGGTGTTGGTTCTGCGGAAAGGTCTCTTCCCCACCTATCTGCTGGTGCCAAAATAAATTTTGGGATTTTTCAAGTTTACGAGCTATAAGCGTTTGAAGCGTTCGTTAGAGCACTGATTTCTTAAACGCAATCGGTTTTTCGGCTCCTGAGGCGTAATAATCGTTTGGGGGGGGGTCGGGTGTTGGTTCTGCGGAAAGGTCTCTTCCCCACCTATCTGCTGGTGCCAAAATAAATTTTGGGATTTTTCAAGTTTACGAGCTATAAGCGTTTGAAGCGTTCCGTTAGAGCACTGATTTCTTAAACGCAATCGGTTTTTCGGCTCCTGAGGGCGTAATAAGCGTTTGGGGGGGGTCGGGTGTTGGTTCTGCGGAAAGGTCTCTTCCCCACCTATCTGCTGGTGTCAAAATAAATTTTGGGATTTTTCAAGTTTACGAGCTATAAGCGTTTGAAGCGTTCCGTTAGAGCACTGATTTCTTAAACGCAATCGGTTTTTTTCGGCTACTGAGGGCGTAATAAGCGTTTGGGGGGGGGTCGGGTGTTGGTTCTGCGGAAAGGTCTCTTCCCCACCTATCTGCTGGTGCAAAATAAATTTTGGGATTTTTCAAGTTTACGAGCTATAAGCGTTTGAAGCGTTCCGTTAGAGCACTGATTTCTTAAACGCAATCGGTTTTTCGGCTCCTGAGGGCGTAATAAGCGTTTGGGGGGGGTCGGGTGTTGTTCTGCGAAAGGCCTCTTCCCCACCTATCTGCTGGTGTCAAAATAAATTTTGGGATTTTTCAAGTTTACGAGCTATAAGCGTTTGAAGCGTTCCGTTAGAGCACTGATTTCTTAAACGCAATCGGTTTTTCGGCTACTGAGGGCGTAATAAGCGTTTGGGGGGGGGTCGGGGTGTTGGTTCTGCGGAAAGGTCTCTTCCCCACCTATCTGCTGGTGCCAAAATAAATTTTGGATTTTTCAAGTTTACGAGCTATAAGCGTTTGAAGCGTTCCGTTAGAGCACTGATTTCTTAAACGCAATCGGTTTTTCGGCTCCTGAGGGCGTAATAAGCGTTTGGGGGGGTCGGGTGTTGGTTCTGCGGAAAGGTCTCTTCCCCACCTATCTGCTGGTGCCAAAATAAATTTGGGGATTTTTCAAGTTTACGAGCTATAAGCGTTTGAAGCGTTCCGTTAGAGCACTGATTTCTTAAACGCAATCGGTTTTTTCGGCTCCTGAGGGCGTAATAAGCGTTTGGGGGGGTCGGGTGTTGGTTCTGCGGAAAGGTCTCTTCCCCCACCTATCTGCTGGTGCCAAAATAAATTTTGGGATTTTTCAAGTTTACGAGCTATAAGCGTTTGAAGCGTTCCGTTAGAGCACTGATTTCTTAAACGCAATCGGTTTTTCGGCTCCTGAGGGCGTAATAAGCGTTTGGGGGGGGTCGGGGTGTTGGTTCTGCGGAAAGGTCTCTTCCCCACCTATCTGCTGGTGCCAAAATAAATTTTGGGATTTTTCAAGTTTACGAGCTATAAGCGTTTGAAGCGTTCCGTTAGAGCACTGATTTCTTAAACGCAATCGGTTTTTCGGCTCCTGAGGGCGTAATAAGCGTTTGGGGGGGGTCGGGTGTTGGTTCTGCGGAAAGGTCTCTTCCCCACCTATCTGCTGGTGCCAAAATAAATTTTGGGATTTTTCAAGTTTACGAGCTATAAGCGTTTGAAGCGTTCCGTTAGAGCACTGATTTCTTAAACGCAATCGGTTTTTCCGGCTCCTGAGGGCGTAATAATCGTTTGGGGGGGGGGGTCGGTGTGGTTGGTTGTCTGCGGAAAGGTCTCTTCCCCACCTATCTGCTGGTGCCAAAATAAATTTTGGGATTTTTCAAGTTTACGAGCTATAAGCGTTTGAAGCGTTTCCGTTAGAGCACTGGATTTCTTAAACGCAATCGGTTTTTCGGCTCCTGAGGGCGTAATAAGCGTTTGGGGGGGTCGGGTGTTGGTCTTCTGCGGAAAGGTCTCTTCCCCCACCTATCTGCTGGTGCCAAAATAAATTTTGGGATTTTTCAAGTTTACGAGCTATAAGCGTTTGAAGCGTTCCGTTAGAGCACTGATTTCTTAAACGCAATCGGTTTTTCGTCCCTGAGGGCGTAATAAGCGTTTGGGGGGGGTCGGGTGTTGGTTCTGCGGAAAGGTCTCCTTCCCCACCTATCTGCTGGTGCCAAAATAAATTTTGGGATTTTTCAAGTTTACGAGCTATAAGCGTTTGAAGCGTTCCGTTAGAGCACTGATTTCTTAAACGCAATCGGTTTTTCGGCTCCTGAGGGCGTAATAAGCGTTTGGGGGGGGTCGGGTGTTGGTTCTGCGGAAAGGTCTCTTCCCCACCTATCTGCTGGTGCCAAAATAAATTTTGGGATTTTTCAAGTTTACGAGCTATAAGCGTTTGAAGCGTTCCGTTAGAGCACTGATTTCTTAAACGCAATCGGTTTTTCGGCTCCTGAGGGCGTAATAAGCGTTTGGGGGGGGTCGGTGGTGTTGGTTCTGCGGAAAGGTCTCTTCCCCACCTATCTGCTGGTGCCAAAATAAATTTTGGGATTTTTCAAGTTTACGAGCTATAAGCGTTTGAAGCGTTCCGTTAGAGCACTGATTTCTTAAACGCAATCGGTTTTTCGGCTCCTGAGGGCGTAATAAGCGTTTGGGGGGGTCGGGTGTTGGTTCTGCGGAAAGGTCTCTTCCCCACCTATCTGCTGGTGCCAAAATAAATTTTGGATTTTTCAAGTTTACGAGCTATAAGCGTTGAAGCGTTCCGTTAGAGCACTGATTCTTAAACGCAATCGGTTTTTCGGCTCCTGAGGGCGTAATAAGCGTTTGGGGGGGGGGTCGGGTGTTGGTCTGCGGAAAGGTCTCTTCCCCACCTATCTGCTGGTGCCAAATAAATTTTGGGATTTTTTCAAGTTTACGAGCTATAAGCGTTTTGAAGCGTTCCGTTAGAGCACTGATTTCTTAAACGCAATCGGTTTTTTCGGCTCCTGAGGGCGTAATAAGCGTTTGGGGGGGGTCGGGTGTTGGTTCTGCGGAAAGGTCTCTTCCCCACCTATCTGCTGGTGTCAAAATAAATTTTGGGATTTTTCAAGTTTACGAGCTATAAGCGTTTGAAGCGTTCCGTTAGAGCACTGATTTCTTAAACGCAATCGGTTTTTCGGCTACTGAGGGCGTAATAAGCGTTTGGGGGGGGTCGGGTCGTTGGTTCTGCGGAAGAGGTCTCTTCCCCACCTATCGCTGGTGCCAAAATAAATTTTGGGATTTTTCAAGTTTACGAGCTATAAGCGTTTGAAGCGTTCCGTTAGAGCACTGATTTCTTAAACGCAATCGGTTTTTTCGCGCTCCTGAGGGGCGTAATAGAAGCGTTTGGGGGGGTCGGGTGTTGGTTCTGCGGAAAGGCCTCTTCCCCACCTATCTGCTGGTGTCAAAATAAATTTTGGGATTTTTCAAGTTTACGAGCTATAAGCGTTTGAAGCGTTCCGTTAGAGCACTGATTTCTTAAACGCAATCGGTTTTTCGGCTAC
>CAXARV010000129.1:7500-27500 GCA_963971375.1 Platycheirus rosarum
ACGATGAACGGAAAATACGAATGGGTGAGACTCCCTTTCGGTCTCAAAAATGCCCCCGCTATCTTCCAAAGGATGATCGATGTCCTTAAGGAATTCATCGGAAAAATATGTTACGTCTACATTGAGGACATAGTCATCTTTGGAGGTAGCATTGAGGAAATCTTGAATAACATCGAAACGATACCCTCTAGGTTATGTGAAGTTAACCTTAAAGTTAATTTGGAGAAATCATCTTTTCTCAAAACCGAAGTAGAATTTTTGGGATACATAATTACACCAGACGGCATACGGGCTGATCCTAAAAAGGTCGATTCAATTCAAAAAATACTACCCCCAGAAAATTTAAAAGAGCTAAAAAGCTTTCTAGGATTAACCTCATATTACAGGAAATTCATTCGCGATTATGCGAAAATTGCAAAACCACTTACAAACTTAACCAGAGGAGAAAATTCCCAGGTAAAAGCCAATCAATCGAAACGTGTTCCTATAAGATTGGACCAGGAATCATTACGTGCATTTCAAGATCTTAAAGATATGCTTACGTCATCCGAAGTCCTGGCTTTCCCTGACTTTGGGAAAGGGTTCAACCTAACCACTGACGCTTCAAATTACGCCATCGGAGCCGTACTGTCACAAGAGCATTCTGGTCTCGATAGGCCAATTGCGTTTATCTCTAGGTCTCTTAACAAGACCGAAGAAGGTTTTGCGACCAACGAGAAAGAAATGCTGGCTATCGTGCGGGAGATAACCTTCGCTCCTACGTTTATGGAGTAAAAAAGATACGTATCCATACCGACCATCAACTACTGACCTTCACCTTGGGAAACCACAACTTTAATGCAAAACTTAAAAGATGGAAGGCAGGAATAGAGGAGTTCAACTATGAATTGGTTTACAAAGCAGGTAAAATCTAACATGGTTGCAGATGCTCTATCAAGACTTAAGACCGAAGTTAATCACTTGTCTGACTCAGTGGATACTGAAACAGCACACAGTTCTAGCTTCAGTGAACAAGGTTCCGTGACGGATACAGCTAATGAATGCCATAAGGGCGAAAGAAACAGGTCTGCAACGGATACGGCAAGCGAGGAACGTTCATCAATAGGTACAATGCACTGTGCTGATCAGGATAGTACCGAACTGATTCATCATGTGGAGGTTCCACTAAACGTGTTTCGCAATCAGATAGTTATTAAAGTGGGTAAGGGACTAGAAGCTCATGAAGAATCTCAGCCTGGTTACTTTCGCCACTATGTGGCAATACAAAATCCAACAAAAGAAGACCTGATAAGTATTCTTAAAGAAAAATTAAGGCCTAACATTCTAAATGGAATAAAAATTCCTGAAGCACAATTAGCTCTCCTTCAGGAAACCTATTTAGAAAATTTTGTAACTTACAAACTACGCGTAACACAAAGAATTGTTGAGGATGTAAGAGATTAAACCCGTGTTCTTACATTGATTTATGGAAGAACATTGAACAGCACACCACAACGCCAGGGAGAACAAAGATCAACTTTTAGAAGTTGTTCCAAAGGATGTACAGTCTGATTAAAAAATATACTGCTACTTGCGAGGTGTGCAAGCTCAACAAGTATGAGAGACACCCTAATAATAATAATAATAATAATAATAATAATAATAATAATAATAATAATAATAATAATAATAATAATAATAATAATAATAATAATAATAATAATAATAATAATAATAATAATAATAATAATAATAATAATAATAATAATAATAATAATAATAATAATAATAATAATAATAATAATAATAATAATGATAATAATAATAATAATAATAATAATAATAATAATAATAATAATAACAATAATAATAATAATATTAATAATAATAATAATAATAATAATAATAATAATAATAATAATAATAATAATAATAATAATAATAATAATAATAATAATAATAATAATAATAATAATAATAATAATAATAATGATAATAATAATAATAATAATAATAATAATAATTATAATAATAATAATAATAATAATAATAATAATAATAATAATAATAATAATAATAATAGTAATAATAATAATAATAATAATAATAATAATAATAATAATAATAATAATAATAATAATAATAATAATAATAATAATAATAATAATAATAATAATAATAATAATAATAATAATAATAAAAATAATAATAATAATAATAATAATAATAATAATAATAATAGTAAAAAAAATATAGTAATCTTTTCGATCCTATAAGTGATGAGGAAGTTATTAAGACCAGCGTTAGGGCTGAAATAAGAACCAACACCGACGAGCCCATTTATACAAAAAGTTACCCATATCCAGCTTGTATGAGAGAAATAGTTGAGGAAGAGATACGGACGCTTTTGGAAGAAGGAATAATCCGAACTTCCAAGAGCCCGTATATCTCACCAATTTGGATAGTCCCTAAAAAGCCAAAACCTAACGGTGAAAAACGATACCGAATGGTTATTGATTACAAACGCCTCAATTCGGTTACTATTTCACCAGATATAAACTCAACTCTGGCTAGTCTTGGTAAAGCAAATTTTTCACTACCCTTGATTTGATTTCAGGATTCCATCAGATACCCATTTTGGAATCGGATGTCCCAAACACAGCTTTCTCCACGATGAACGGAAAATACGAATGGGTGAGACTCCCTTTCGGTCTCAAAAACGCCCCCGCTATCTTCCAAAGGATGATCGATGTCCTTAAGGAATTCATCGGAAAAATATGTTACGTCTACATTGAGGACATAGTCATCTTTGGAGGTAGCATTGAGGAAATCTTGAATAACATCGAAACGATACCCTCTAGGTTATGTGAAGTTAACCTTAAAGTTAATTTGGAGAAATCATCTTTTCTCAAAACCGAAGTAGAATTTTTGGGATACATAATTACACCAGACGGCATACGGGCTGATCCTAAAAAGGTCGATTCAATTCAAAAAATACTACCCCCAGAAAATTTAAAAGAGCTAAAAAGCTTTCTAGGATTAACCTCATATTACAGGAAATTCATTCGCGATTATGCGAAAATTGCAAAACCACTTACAAACTTAACCAGAGGAGAAAATTCCCAGGTAAAAGCCAATCAATCGAAACGTGTTCCTATAAGATTGGACCAGGAATCATTACGTGCATTTCAAGATCTTAAAGATATGCTTACGTCATCCGAAGTCCTGGCTTTCCCTGACTTTGGGAAAGGGTTCAACCTAACCACTGACGCTTCAAATTACGCCATCGGAGCCGTACTGTCACAAGAGCATTCTGGTCTCGATAGGCCAATTGCGTTTATCTCTAGGTCTCTTAACAAGACCGAAGAAGGTTTTGCGACCAACGAGAAAGAAATGCTGGCTATCGTGCGGGAGATAACCTTCGCTCCTACGTTTATGGAGTAAAAAAGATACGTATCCATACCGACCATCAACTACTGACCTTCACCTTGGGAAACCACAACTTTAATGCAAAACTTAAAAGATGGAAGGCAGGAATAGAGGAGTTCAACTATGAATTGGTTTACAAAGCAGGTAAAATCTAACATGGTTGCAGATGCTCTATCAAGACTTAAGACCGAAGTTAATCACTTGTCTGACTCAGTGGATACTGAAACAGCACACAGTTCTAGCTTCAGTGAACAAGGTTCCGTGACGGATACAGCTAATGAATGCCATAAGGGCGAAAGAAACAGGTCTGCAACGGATACGGCAAGCGAGGAACGTTCATCAATAGGTACAATGCACTGTGCTGATCAGGATAGTACCGAACTGATTCATCATGTGGAGGTTCCACTAAACGTGTTTCGCAATCAGATAGTTATTAAAGTGGGTAAGGGACTAGAAGCTCATGAAGAATCTCAGCCTGGTTACTTTCGCCACTATGTGGCAATACAAAATCCAACAAAAGAAGACCTGATAAGTATTCTTAAAGAAAAATTAAGGCCTAACATTCTAAATGGAATAAAAATTCCTGAAGCACAATTAGCTCTCCTTCAGGAAACCTATTTAGAAAATTTTGTAACTTACAAACTACGCGTAACACAAAGAATTGTTGAGGATGTAAGAGATTAAACCCGTGTTCTTACATTGATTTATGGAAGAACATTGAACAGCACACCACAACGCCAGGGAGAACAAAGATCAACTTTTAGAAGTTGTTCCAAAGGATGTACAGTCTGATTAAAAAATATACTGCTACTTGCGAGGTGTGCAAGCTCAACAAGTATGAGAGACACCCTATTTGTCCTGAATTTCAGGCGACACCCATCCCCTCATATATATATATCGTAGAATTTCAAAACGAAAAAATGTATAAGTTGTATAGATAAATTTTCTAAATTTGGCAAATTATTTCACATTAAAAATCGTTCAGTTCTTCACTTAAGAGACAAAATTACAAAAATTTTGTATTATTTCACGGTGCCTAAAATATTGGTGACTGACAATGAAAGAAGTTTTTTAAGCCCAAAAGTTGTCAACTTCATAAATATGCTCTTTATTAAACTTTATCGTACTCCTATTCATTGTAGTGAGATGAATGGACAAGTGGATAGCAGTAGACAGATATAATAACGCCATCCATTCAATCACCGGAAAGAAACCGTCTAACATATTTTTGAATAGGTATCAGAGAATTAACTATCAAAATCTAGTAGACTTCCGAGGTAGGGTAAATAGGGAGTTAAAGTTTGAATAATAATTCGATCGTTGAACAGTCAAGACGTGTTTAGGTAGAGCTCTCTTTTGTAATGTCTAATCTTTGTTTTGAGTGTCATAAGACCATAGACAATGCTAAAACTATATTGTGCTGAATTTGTTTATTAACTTTTAATCTTTCGTGCTCTAATATATGTGAAAGCATTCAAAATTTAATTTTATCTAATGCTAATCTGTGCTGGAGGTGTAATACCTGCATGAGTAATATAAGTCTTTAATCTTTTGCCAAATTTGATTTTGTTCTGTCCTCTCTCAGTAATGTTCAATTGTCTCTTAGTGAATTGAGATCTGAGTTTAATGCCCTTAAAAGTGCCCAATGCCAAGAAAATGATAATCAAATATATGCTAAAAAAAATAAAAACAGTAACAAAAAAAATGCTAAAATAAATGTGGAAGTACAAAGAGTTCTTCGGTCAAATTTACCGGTCGATAATCTTCTGACTCCAAATGCACTCAACCAAAAATGTCTTGCCACTCCGGGGGCAGAGGTAGTAGCTAAAAATAAAAAAAAAAAAAAAAAAAAAGCTTCTCCTTCCCCCTCATTAGACAATATACCGCCACCTATAAATAAAAACACTACAATTGGCTCTCTTTCCCATCCTTCATCAAACAAGAGATCGTCAAACATCCAAAACCAACATGTAAGTGAATACACTAACGAACCTGGTTGCTCTGCCTCACCGATGTTGCTATGAACAATGTTGACAATATTGATGTTGCTTCTGAATTCACTGTGGATAACGTTGCTGTTGCTAGTATAGAAAATGTTGGCAATGTTGATGCTGTTTCTAAAATTGCCGGGGATATTGAAGCTAAAGAAGCTGTTTTTGTGGATGCTGCTGAAGTTGTGGATGATGTTGCTGCTGCTGCTTATGCTGATGATGTTGTTCCTAAGGTTGCTGCTAAGGTTGATGATTCTAAATTGGCAATAAATATAGGAGACAAGCCTTTACTTGCTAAATACTCCGATGTTGTTGCTGGTACATCTGCATCTAATACTCCTGATGAATTACTTTGTATTGATCATACTAATTCAGCAGTAGAGGACGCAATACAAACTGCAGAGCCAATTGATTTTCATAACCCAGCTATTGAAGGCATAGTCGTGGCTAAGCAACTTAAATGGTTTCATCTATCTAGTTTTGTGCCTACAACAAATTCTCAAGCCATTATAGACTATACTTCTCAGAGACTAAATGTACGTTTAATTGACATTGTCTGTTTTGCGCTTGTAGGTAAAAAGGAAAACATTGAAACAATAAGAACTATAAACTTTAAAGTTGGTGTACCTGACGAATATGCGACGACTGTTTTAAATTCGAAATTCTGGACTGAAGGTGTTCGAGTCAGGGAGTTTATGCGAAATCAAAAAAACTCGAATGTTCAAATCCATGTCAACCGCACGTAATAGATTACGCATCGGATACTCGTCAGTTTTCTATCTACCACCGAAATACAGGTGGGATGAGAACTAAAACCAATCAATTCTTTGCTGCTGTTGCTGACCATCGTTTTCCTGTTCTTGCTTTGACTGAAACATGGCTAACTAATGCAATATTTTCTGCCGAATTATTTGATAGTAGATATAACGTATATAGAAGAGATAGGTATGCCACTGGTGAGGAGAAAGGAGGGGTGTTCTCTTAGCTGTAAGTTCCAAATATGTTAGTTATAATCGTTGCCTTATATTAATGTTGAACAAATTTGTGTTAAAATTACCTTGACTGATACTTTAACAAATATCTATGTGTTCGTTTCATATATTCCGCCTGCGAGCGACATATTGGTTTATAACTAACATATGAATAATATTAAACACATTTTTAGTGTAATTGAAGAAAAATCTCATATAGTTGTTGTCGGGGATTTTAATCTCAATAATGTAAATTGGATTTATTCGGAAGATGAAAAATGTTTGATTCCAATGAATGTAACTATTTTTTTTTTTTTTTATAATTAACGCGCGCACAAGGGATTATGTGTTTCCCTTTTAATGTAGAAAACACTGCGCGGGCATTACGAAGATAGGGAGGGGAGAGATAGGAGGTGCCGATTAACATTGGTTTTGAATGTTTGTAGATCAAAATGGCAAGGGAAAATCCCGCCGGGTAAACTTTTCCAAATTCGTGTCGTTCGGCTAAAAAAGAATCCCTATATTTCATGGTACGTCCGAAATTGGGCTCAAGGGTGAACTGATGGGCATTCCTTGCGAGAGAAGTATTACGGGAGAAACTTAAAGGGGAGGAATGCAGCTGGCTACTTCGAGTGAACATTTTTTTATAAAAGAAACGATGAAATAAGAAAAGACATGAAACATTGCGTCGTTGTTCGAGAGGGGCTATTGTTTCAGCGGCAGTTCTATTTTCTATCAATCTTAACGCTCGATTTTGTATTCTATCAAGCAGGTGAAGCCATGTTTGTGAAGCACCTGCCCAGAGGTGGGAGTTATACTCGAGTTTAGTTTATAAATTGTAGCCAGATCAGATGAGGAAAAATACTTCTTACACGGATACAGAAAACCTAAGCACTTTGCAGCATTCTTAGCAATCTCAAATATATGGTCGTTCCAACGGAGGTCGTCGTTAACACACATACCGAGTACTGAGAGCTTTTCGGTTTCTTCGATGTAAGTGCCATTCATGGACAATGGCATTGGGGGAATGTTTAGCTTTAACGACAGAAGACAGCATTGAGTTTTCGAAGCATTAAACTCCACACGATTTCTATTACCCCATTTGACAATGCTGTATAAATCGGAGTTTAATGAGCTTGACATATGGTACCGTTGCAATTGTACGTCCGAAGGCGAAGGACGTGAATTATCGAACGAATATGAAAAGCTGAGGGTAGAGTCGTCAGCAAAACAGTTAAGTGGATTAGAAGTAACAGACAGAAGATCCTTTATAAAAATCAAGAAAAGAGTCGGAGACATAACAGAGCCCTGGGGCACACCAGCATTTATTTTGTGCGAATCAGACTTGAATCCGTCCAATACAACTTGTATTGAACGGTCCAGAAGATAGCTTCTAATCCAACGAACAAGTGTATCATCGATCCCAAAAGCACGCATTTACGATAAAAGAGCTTCATGCCAAACTCTGTCAAATGCCTTGGAGATATCAAGAGCAATAATTTTACTTTCACCAAAGCGATGTAAAGATTTGTTCCACTGTTCGGTGAGATATGCCATCAGATCACCAGTTTAACGGTTGCTGCGGAAGCCGTACTGACGGTCATGGAGAAGCTTTCGATCTTCGAGATATTCCTTAAGCTGACGGTTAATCAGTGTTTCCATGACCTTAGAAAGAAGGGATGTCAGTGCTATGGGTCGGTAGGAGGAGGGGGAAGATGGGTCACCTTTCTTAGGGACAGGCTGGACAAATGCTGTTTTCCATCTTCTAGGAAAGATTCCAGAAGAGTAGGAGCGATGGAAAAGTTTACTTAGTGGCTTTGCCAGTGTGGAAGAACACCTGTTCAGAAGAATCGTGGTTATACCATCCGGGCCAGCGGATTTGTGTATATCAAGATCTTTGAGAACTCTTGCTACTGTACGAGTGCGGAAAAAAATCTGTCCCATGGAAAAATTTACATTCTCAAGTACAGGAGGGGCAACGTTGCTTTGCAGCGAAATGAGCGGCGAGCAAGTTTGCCTTCTCTGAAAAGTAAACAATTGGTTTCTTATTGTCGATGAGCGTTGGAACCGAAGATGTCGAGGATTTTTTTATATTTTTTACAAATGACAAAAAATTTTTACTGCTTTTGGGACACTGCAGAATTTTTTGCCGTAATTTTTGGTCATGTAAAAATTTGGTTCTTTCAATAACGGAGTTGCATGAGTTTCTTGCTTGTTTTGCTTTTTCCGATTTTCCTCTGTAGGGTTGGCTTTGTAAGAACGGAAACTTACTTCTTTGAGCCTGATATGTTCTTTACACTCAGAATTAAACCAAGACTTTTCTTTAGGTTTGATGCTTTTTACTCTGTTAGGAATAAAAGCACGCATCCCTAGAAGAATCACATTTGTGATCATTTCAGCACTGACATCAATGTCACTACCGAGGAAGCATAGTGACCAGTTAAAGTTTCGGAAAAAGATATTCAGGCCGTCCCAGTTGGCTTTCTCGTATTGCCAAACGGTCCTGGTGGGAAGTTTTTCTTTAACTGGATGGGTGGAGGATGAGAAATTAGCTGAAATGACACAATGGTCTGAAGTGCCAAATGGAGAAGTAACACTAATGGTATATTTATCAGGGTGAGAAGTAAGAAACAAGTCAAGAGTATGGGCGGCTTGCCCAGCAACATCCGGTATACGCGTTGGCACATCGATCAGTTGGGTAAGGTGATGTAACCCGGCAAAGAGCTCGACATACCTTCCTTCGGGTGTTGTCTGACCAGAATAGCGGAGCCAGTTGGAATAGTGTACATTGAAATCACCCGCAATAACGATTTCAGTGCGAGGACAAAGGGAAACAATTTTCGAGATGGAATCAGACAGTGCATCAAATTCGTTACAAGTCGAATTACTGTCAAGATTTGGACTCCTGTAAATAAAACAATAATGAATGACATGCTTGCGGACAGTGAATTTGAGCCACAAGAAGTTAAAGTCCGTGTTGGAACATTGCCCATATTGGGGAAGGCTCTGGCAAGCAATATCATTCCTAACATAAACCACGAGACCATGATGGGAAAAGAGTAATGGCACCAAGCTATACCCATGTAGAGCAAATTCCGATAAATCAGTATTTACTCCTTTTGTACTTACATACAAAAACACAACTCTGATTAAGTCGAACTGCGCAGTGAAAATCCAAATTAACTTCTGCAATATTGAATGTGAAACTATTGCCTCTCTTTACTCTATAATTTTAAACCAAATTAATTCGAAAAAAAATGACAATTTTCGATTGCTAGATCTAGTTTTTATTTGCAACAATTTAGAAGCTTCAGTAAGTCCAGTCATCGAACCATTGCTGAGAAACTCTATCCATCATAAAGCCTTAGATATAAATTTCAATTTTTTACAGTTGGATAAGCTAAATTTTCATAATAATGATGTTAATATTGAATATGATTATGTAAAAGCTGATTACAACGCGATAAATAATTTCTTCTCTGAAGTGGATTGGGACAGCTTTTTCAATACGAATAATCTTGAAACTAACTTCTCCAAATTTAGAGATAAAATTGAAGAAGCAAAAATTGGTTTTGTGCCAGTTAAAAGAAAAATCAAAAAATGTAAACAAGTTTGGTTTAATAAGAGATTAAATAATTTAAAAAATAAACTCTTAAAGCTTCAAAGAAAATGCCAATCCAGCTCGGTTTACTGTGAGCAACTCAAAAATGTAAGAAAGGAATATGAATTACTCAAAAAGCTTTTGTATAACCAGTATATGTGGGGTCTAGAAATGAAAATAAAATCTGGCTCGAAAACTTTTTGGACATTTTTAAATAGTAAAAGAAAATCGTATGGTTTTCCACTAAATATGAGGTTCGGGGATAAAATTTCATGCGATGAAACTGAAATTTGTGATATGTTTGCTGATTTTTTTCAATCGAATTTTGTATTGGAAAATTCGAATTCAAATACAAGTCTTAGCCACGAACCAATTACATGTTTAGGTCAAATACTTTTAACGGAAGAAGAGGTTTTAGAAGAACTTTCATCTTAAGATGACAATAAGAAACCTGACAGTAATGAAATTGCTCCTATATTTTTAAAACTATGCAGGTATAGTCTTTTGAAGCCCTTTTTGAAATTATTCAATTTATCTCTCAGTCTGGACCAATTCTTAAATGCTTGGAAAACCTCAATTATTACACCAATTCATAAATCAGGTTCTTAGCAGGATGTTCTTAACTACCGACCGATTTCAAAGCTTCAAACCATTCCCAAAATATTTGAAGCCTTTGTTAAAAAACGGATTTATGAAAATGTCAAGGATGGGATTTCCGATAAACAACATGGGTTTGTTAGCCGAATATCAACCACATCTTACCTATCTCTCTTTTCAAACTTTTGTACAAAAGGGATTGAACGTGGCAGCCAGGTTGATGTCATATACACAGACTTTTCAAAAGCTTTTGACAGAGTGCAACACGATGTTTTAATAAATAAGTTTGAATACCTAGGTTTTCACTCTCAGTTGTTGAAATGGTTAGATCAATACCTGAGAGAACGTACGCAGTTTGTGAAAATTGGATGTAAGACTTCAAAGATAATCCAAAATCTGTCAGGAGTTCCCCAAGGAAGCCATTTAGGACCACTGTTGTTTATTTTGTTTATTAATGACCTTCCTTAATGCGTAAAATACTCTGAAAACCTTTTGTTTGCAGATGATTAAAAAATTTTTAAACATATCAAATGTTTACTGGACTACAGTCTTTTACAAGTTGATCTTGATAGTATTTTCCACTGGTGTGAGTAAAATTGCCTTCATCTGAATATCTCGAAGTGTAAGCAAATGTCTTATACAGTGTCGATCCATCCGTCACCATTAACTGACGTGTCTGCGGTTGTGCGCGAGAAAAAGTGTCGAGTGTGCCCCTCACAATAGAAAAAAACCCAAAAAAAAAAAAAAAAAAAAAAAACAACACTCCCCTTACAATAAACCGATTCAGTTTTTAATAAAATATATATATATAAACATACATACAAAACAAAAAAATAATAATAATAAAAAAAAAAAACACTAAAGCAATCACGCCATCACGCCATCACATATAGTCAACAACACCTACCACTCGCGATGCTTCTCTCCACCCCTTCCACATACACCCAGTGATAAACTGTTTTTTTCTATACACTGCATTGTTGTACTATGTATAGTATGATGATGCAGTGAATAGATAAGAACATCTGGACTTTGGTCTCATTGTGGTGTTTCTGCAAGCTAGTTTTTTGTATACAAATTGTCTTATGGGCATAACACCTAAGGCAATTTGTATTACAGAGACTAATCTATTGCATTGACTTTGCAATTTGACCTTTGCCGGAATTGTGTCTTTTATGTTTTATTGTTGTAATGGTAAGTAATTTCCTTGTTGTTTTTACCAATATTCGTGGACTCAGAAAAAATTTTTTTAACGTCTATGTCCACACTGTTCAATACAGGCCAGCTGTTTTGGCATTAAGTGAAACCCAGATTGGAGTTAATACTGATTTATCAGAATTTGCTTTACATGGGTATAGCTTGATGCCACTTCTCTTTTTGCATCATGGTCTTGTTATATATGTTCGGAATGATATTGCTTGCCAGAGCCTTCCCCAATATGGGCAATGTTCCAACACGGACTTTAACTTCTTGTGGCTCAAATTCAATGTCCGCAAGCAAATCATTCATTATTGTTTTCTCTACAGGAGCCCAAATCTAGACAGCAAATCGACTTTTAACGAGTTTGATGCGCTGTCTGATTCCATTTCCAAAATTGTTTCCCATTGTCCTCACACTGAAATTGTTATTGCGGGCGATTTCAATGTACACAATTCAAATTGGCTCCGCTATTCTGGTCAGACAACACCCGAAGGAAGGTATGTCGAGCTCTTTTCCGGGTTACATCACCTTACCCAATTAATAGATGAGCCAACGCGTATACCGGATGTTGCTGGGCAAGCCGCCCATACTCTTGACTTGTTTCTTACTTCTCACCCTGATAAGTATACCATTAGTGTAACTTCTCCATTTGGAACCTCAGACCATTGTGTCATTTCAGCAAATTTCTCGTCCTCCAGCCATCCAGTTAAAGAAAAACCTCCCACCAGGACCGTTTGGCAATACGAGAAAGCCAACTGGGACGGCCTGAATAATTTCTTTCGTTACTTTAACTGGTCACTATGTTTCCTCGATAGTGACGTTGATGCCAGCGCTGAAATGATCACAAATGTGATTCTTCTTGGGATGCGTGCTTTTATTCCTAACAGAGTAAAAAGTATTCAACCCAAAGAAAAGTCTTGGTTTAACTCTGAGTGTAAAGAAGCTATCAGGCTCAAAGAAGTAAGTTTCCGATCTTATAAAGCCGACCCTACAGAGGAAAATCGGAAAAAGCACAAACAAGCAAGAAACTTATGCAAATCCGTTATTGAAAGAACCAAATTTTTACATGACCAAAAATTACGGCAAAAAATTCTGCAATGTCCCAAAGGCAGTAAAAATTTTTGGTCGTTTGTAAAAAATATTAAAAACTCCTCAACATCTTCGGTTCCAACGCTCATCGCTGATGACAAACCAATTGTCCACTCTTCAGAGAAAGCAAACTTGCTCGCAGCTCATTTCGCTGCAAGCTCTACGCTACCTCACAGAAATGTTGCCCCTCCTGTACTTGAGAATGTAAATTTTTCCATGGGACAGATTTTTTTCCGCACTCGTACAGTAGCAAGAGTTCTCAAAGATCTCGACATACACAAATCTGCTGGCCCGGATGGTATACCCCCCATTCTTCTGAAGAGGTGTTCTTCCTCACTGGCAAAACCACTGCGTAAGCTTTTCCATCGCTCCTACTCTTCTGGAATCTTTCCTAGAAGATGGAAAACGGCATTTGTCCAGCCTGTCCCTAAGAAAGGTGACCCATCGTCCCCCTCCTCCTACCGACCCATAGCACTTACGTCCATTCTTTCCAAGGTCATGGAAACGCTGATCAACCGTCAGCTCAAGGAATATCTCGAAGACCGAAAGCTTCTCCATGACCGTCAGTATGGCTTTCGCAGTAATCGTTCCACTGGTGACTTGATGGCATATCTCACCGAACAGTGGAACAAATCTTTACATCGCTATGGCGAAAGTAAGATTATTGCGCTTGATATCTCCAAGGCATTTGATAGAGTTTGGCATGAAGCTCTCTTATCGAAAATGCGTGCTTTTGGGATCGATGATACTCTTGTTCGTTGGATTAGAAGTTATCTTCTGGACCGTTCAATGCAAGTTGTACTGGACGGTTTCAAGTCTGATCTCCATATTATAAATGCTGGTGTGCCCCAGGGCTCTGTTCTTTCTCCAACTCTTTTCCTCATTTTTATAAATGATCTTTTGTCTGTTACTTCTAATCCACTTAACTGTTTTGCTGACGACTCAACCCTCAGCTTCTCATATTCGTTCGACGATGCACGTCCTTTGTCTTCGGATGTACAATCGCAACGGCACCGTATGATAAGTTCATTAAACTCCGACTTATACAGCATTGTCAAATGGGGTAATAGAAATCGTGTGGAGTTTAATGCTTCGAAAACTCAATGCTGTCTCATGTCGTTAAAGCTAAACATTCCCCCCATGCCATTGTCCATGAATGGCACTTGCATCGAAGAAACCGAAAAGCTCTCAGTACTCGGTATGTGTGTCAATGACGACCTCCGTTGGAATGACCATATATTTGAGATCGCCAAGAATGCTGCTAAGTGCTTGGGTTTTCTGTATCGGTGTAAGAAGTTTTTTTCCCCTTCTGATCTGGCTACAATTTATAAAGCGTTTATACGCCCAAAGCTTGAGTATAACTCACACCTCTGGGCAGGTGCTTCCCAAGCATCTCTACACCTGCTCGATAGAATACAAAACAGAGCGGTAAGATTGATAGGAAATAGAACTGTTTCGGAAACGATTGCACCCCTCGAACATCGACGCAATGTTTCATGTCTTTCCTTGTTTTATCGTTTCTTTTATAAAAAATGTTCACTCGAGGTAGCCAGCTGCATTCCTCCCCTTAAAAATTTCACCCGTAATACTCGCCTTGCAAGGAATGCTCATCAGTTCACCCTTGAGCCCAATTTCGGACGTACCGTTAAATATAGAGATTCTTTTTTTAGTCGAACAACACGAATTTGGAATGGCTTACCCAGCGAGGTTTTTCCTTGCCATTATAATCTAGAAGCATTCAAGACCAATGTTAATCGACACTTTCTGTCCCTCCTTTCCTAAAATTCCTATGCTCGCGCAGTGTGTTAACATTAAAAGGGAAACATTAATCCCTGTGCGCGTGCAACGTATAAAAAAAAAAAAAAAAAAAAGATCTCGAAATCCGATTCTTTTTGATTATAAGATAAATAACACAGTTCTAGAGAAAGTTTCGGTTTTTAAAGATTTAGGAGTAGTTTTTGAAACTAAATTATCTTTTAATTGTCACTATGACTATATGATTTCAAAGGGTAATAAAATGCTGGGATTTTTAATGAGAAATTCGAAAGAATTTACGGATCCACATACCCTGAAAGTTCTATATTACTCATTGGTGAGGTCTACTATGGAATATGCTTTCTGTATTTGGTCTCCCATATATGCAGTAAGCGTAAAGAGAATAGAGGCTGTGCAACGTAAATTTACTAGGTATGCTCTTCGGAAATTGAACTGGGTTGACAATAATATGCCCTCCTATCATCAGAGGTGCTTACTTTTAGGCCTGAAAACCCTGGAATTAAGAAGAAAACATAGTCTTGTTCTATTGGCCAGAGATGTTCTATCTAATCATATTGACTGTTCTATGCTTCTCGCTCTTTACCCAATTTATGCTCCTTCAAAACCTCTTAGAGAAAGACAAATCTTTTTTTGTGTCCCGCGTCATCACACTAACTATGGAAAAAGTGATCCCGTATCTCAATCTTGTGCTTTATTTAATATTGTATGCGGTGTAATGAACTTACATATAAGTAGAGAACAATTCAAAAACGCTTTAAGTAATATATTGTTATGAAACATTTATATTTATTTTATTTAAAAAAAAATTTAATTATTTTAGGATTCATTTTTATTTTATATAAACATTTTAACATGTAAGTCTACAAGAGATATATACTCGATAGATGGAATAAATAAATAAAGGGTGAGATAATGAGAAAGCAAAAATATGCCAATAACAGACGAAATGCAAAACGATCCAAACCAAAAAAGTATAAGAAAGGTGATATCGTTTATGCAAGAGTTAAAGGCATCCAAACAAAAAATAAACCAATATTTCGAAAGAAAGTTGTTGGAAAAGACAATAAGGTGACAATCACCACATCAAGTGGTCAAAAATTCACAAGAACCATCTGAAAAATGTTAAAAAACAATATAAAAAAGAGGAAAGTGTATTCACGTATTCACGGTACAGCTTTAAACAATGCATCTGCCGTCACTTGCTTATTTATTATCTTATAAGAACCACACAAAGCTCACTGTTAATTTGAAATTAAAATTACATTATTCTACCCAAAAGAATATGTAAAAAATACATGTATTAACCTTTATTATTTGTTAATTGTGCACACACTTTTTTTTGCATTATTTTAATACCATTCTTGAACATACTTATATGAATATTATCCCTATCTTAGAAATTACAAGAATATAACTGCATATATTTATGTATAATTATTTTAAACAAATTTCATTAAAATAAGATTTCATATTCATTTATTGATTTTTTTAATGTAAATATGTATATATACAATTTTTTTTTCTTTCTTTTTCTAATTTTTTTCGTAATTCCTAGTAAAACCTTATTATTAATTATTTATTTATTTATTTATTTATTTCAAAAAATAACTTACAAATAAATTTATAAATTATTTAAAATTAAAGACATCAGGGCAACGAAAACCATCGATGTCGTTTTATAATTAGTTTTGGAAGATAAAAAAAACGATTTAAATACATTTAATTACAATGGAATTTAAAAAAAGTTAAATTCTTGGAGTAATCGCTGGCTGTTTATATGTTTTTAAAAACATTGTGCAAATGTGTGGCTTCTTTGATACGATGTAAGGATTGTACATCAGATGGGTTAAGGATTTTGGTCAACTGTTTCTGCTTGTCTTCAGTTGTATCAGAGTTTGTTATTTGACAAGAAATAGGGCATTCAGTAAGGATATGCCATACTGAAAGAATTTCTTTGCAGTGGGTGCACTGGTGGTTCATTTGTGTAGTAGTGTCTACTTGAAAAGAGAGTTTTTCCCACTCTGATCCGAAATAGGGTGATGCAATCTTCTCTAGTAAAAGCATTATTGTAGGGAGTTCGGTGGTGAGTTTGATTGTGTTTTCGGAGAAAATTTTTTTCATTTAGCCAAGAATTTGAGAGTTCCTCTTGCTCATGGATTATGAAGGTATTTCTTATGATGTGGGCTATATTTGGAAAATCTTTTATGTAGGGATAATTATTCATTCCCTTTAATACCTACATGCCCTGGCACCCATGCCAGAGTTATGTTGGGGTGGTTGTGGAGTATGATCCTGATGTGTTCAAGGGTAGAACAGTGATGATTATGGTTCTTTATTCCATTAAGAAGACTTAATGAGTCTGTAAAAATCAATATTTTATGGGTCCAAGTTTGTGCAAGAGTTACAGATTTTAACAGGGCTGTTTCCTCAGCTAAGTAGCTTCCAGCGGCGTCTGGAAGGATACCTTGGAAGATAAGGGTAACTTCGTTCTTTGTACCAAGCTCGATGACTGCATAGAAGGAGTTTTCTTGTTTGTAGGATCCATCAGTGTAGAGGGTTTTGGCTGGCTTAAAGTGTCTATAAGTTCGCGGTGGAGCATTTGAAACTCTAAGTTTGATGTTTTTTTCTTTTTTGTGGCTTGCCAGGCTGGTGTTGATGTCTAGCAAGTATCTTTGCCAGGGGGGTGGTGAATTACCGGAGTATGAAGAGGTTCCTTGAGGAACCCATCCGTGACTAGAAATAAAGGTTAAAATTTGGCTAAGCGAAGATATCGAAGGTTTTCTATTTAGTTTTTTTCGGCATAGAGATTTGCGTGATGCTGTGTAAAGTGGATGGAGTGGGTTTGTTAGCGCCTTACTAATGAGGTTTACAGCTCTTTTTTGTGCCAGTCTCTTTGTTGTTTTATAACCGGCTTCTGTTCTAAGTGCCTCTATGGGTGTAGATTTTAAAGCTCCAGTTGAAGTTCTGTAACATTAGTTTATTGCTGTGTCGATTTTCGCGAGATTTTTTTTAGTAGTCCACATAAATTGGGTGATTCCATGCTGAAGGGTACCTTTGACCATGGCTCTGGTTATTTTTAGTGCCGTTTCTATATGCGGTCCTTTTCGACGTGAACATATCATTTTCAAGGCGTTGTTTCTGTTCTTAAGTTGATTGATTATGTTTTTAATGTGGAGGTCCCATTTCATATTGCTGGTGAATGTAACTCCGAGGGTTCGAAGTTCTTTTTTGAGCTCGACATTGAAATTTCGTATAACAAGTGGGGGAATGGATGCCGTGCAATTTTTTTTTTCGGCAGAGGTGAAGAGCCTCTATTTTGGAAGGAGGTACAATTGCTCCTGTTTTTTGTGTCCATGCATGTATGACATCATCTGCCGATTTAAGTACGGCATTGACATGAGATGGATCTCCTGAAGCTATAATGAATATGTTGTCTACATATATACCAACGAAATCTAAGTTTTGTTTTTGCTGTGCAAGTTCTGAAATAAGTGAGTCTATGTATGTGTTGTAAAGATGCACTGAGAGGGGAGAGCTTTGGGGTAGACCGTTTTCCAGTTTAGTCCTTGTTGAAGCGTATCCATCGATAGATTAGGATTAGATTCTTAGTTATAACGTTTCCTGGAAAGGAGATATTTTCGCTATGTCGTCCCCATATTTTAGAAAAAGCGTTGGATGTCGTTTCAGGATTATTTTCTAGACAGTTGTTTAGGAAGATATAAGGAAATTGCGGAATGTTGTTTGATGACCTTATAGATTTTATCCTATTCCATAGAGTTTTTGAGTCCAAATTTGGATCCATTGTGTTTACGAAATTTGCCCATGACTGTCTTTTCGCTTTTAAGGATTCATATTTAACTTTTCCACTTGCTTTTCTATATGCAAGGCAATTTGGAGTTGTTGGAGATTTTCGAGCTTCATTCCAGGCTTTGTTTTTGGCTTTGACTAGCGATGCTATGTCCTTGTTAAACCATAATGGTTTAGGTCTAGTATTTTGTTGCTTTTGTTTTGTTGTTGGAATTGATTTTGCGGCTGCACATCTTCAGATTTTTTTAATTTTGGCTGCTTCTTCGTTGGTGTTGTTTGAAGTTGGAGTAGTTGTTGTTAATGAGTTTGTCATTTGTTTAAAGATATTCCAATTAGCTTGAGATTCCTTAAATCTTGAAGGTGTTTTTCTTATATTCCTTTCATAGGTTCGTATAAAAATTGGAATATGATCTCTGTTTTCCCCAGTCGGAAGGAGGGGAGCTAAGTCTTCAGATGCTAGTGAAACATCGACAGCAGAGAAGGTGTTTCTTGTATTGAAGAGTGTAGGTGAGCCGTCATTTAAAACAACGAGCTTTTGATCATTGGCAAAGCTTTCAAATATTGTTCCTATTCTATTGGTAAAATTCGAACCCCAAATGTTGTTTTTGGCATTAAAATCCCCTAAAACTAGGTGATGTTTGGTTGCTTCTATTTGTATGTATTCAAGCATTTCGCTGGTTATGTTTGTTTCATGTTCTCTATATATATTAGTAAGTTTAATTGGTTTTTTTGCTGGGATTTTGATGGTTTGGAAGAGAAGATTTGAAGATGAAGTACTGTGGTATGTAATAGGAATATTATTCTTGACCAAAAAACCAGTTCCTGATTTGTTGTATTCGTAATTCTTATTGTGGTGGAAGGGTTTATAATTTTTGAGTTTAAACATTTGGGAGGTTGAAGAAATAATATGTGTTTCCTGAAGTGCTATTATATCTGGATTGTATTTTGAAATTAATAGTTCTAGAGCATGTTTGTTGATTGTATAGCCTTGAATGTTCCATTGGAGAATAATGAAATCATTATTCAACAAGGTCATTGTTTTTTAAAATTTATTGGTTCACGTGCGAATTTTGTTGGTGTAGACTGTATGGTGAGTGGGGTTGAGTTTTTGTGTGTAATTAAGTTATTTGGTGTAATTGAGTTATTGAGTGTAATTGAGTTTTTGGGCGAAAAAACTAAAACGGCTATCATCAAGCCTATATCCCAGTTCAACCGTTACATTTGATCTACGGGACGTAGACTTTTGAACGGGGAGGAGTTATCACCACTCCAATACACACCGCCTTAAAATAATCACCATCCAATGCAGCCTGCCTTAGACACGAGCAAACCCGATTCCAGCTGAGTCAACATTTATTGCAGTTCACACGAATGTGACAGGGCATTGGCCTATATCAATGAATTCACCGGATACCTGATCCGCTATCGCATTATATTATTGGTCGTCAATAATTTAATGGGAACCAATGCCTCGACAGGCAACTGGACTTTAGTTTTATGTTAATCAATTCAATTGTATTCCTACCTCGAACTGAATTGGACGCGTTTGAGTTATAGATA
>CAXARV010000129.1:35000-49729 GCA_963971375.1 Platycheirus rosarum
ATGAAATCCCTCTATGCCATTCCAGTCTTTGTTCTATCCATATAAATAGTTACCTCTATAATCTGAGTGAGATAACTATTTTTATTAATTTTCCAACAAAAAAAAAACTTAGCAGGGGTATTATTTCCTATCTCTATCTTTATCATATTGTCTCCCCCTTTGTCCATAACTATGTTACACAAATACTTAAAACCTATTTCCAATAAATATTATACTTATATAACAATTTACTAATACATGCTTAAACTAAAAGCTTTTCCCCACACCTCTGTTCCTACTCTTACTACCTTTTGTAAAACAATACTTTAACTCTTCATACAATCTTTCTAATTGGTTAGAAAGAGATGAAGCTTTTATCCTTGCGCAGACTGTAAGTTAGTCTGAAACAAACAAACAGTGTGTACTTACAAAAACAAAAAAAAATGTCAACAAAACAAACTAAATTCCTATCACTGCACAGCTTTTCATAGGTAGGTATGTACTTTCCTTTTGTTTAATTACTAATAAAAAGTTATAAAATAATTCCCAGATGTATAACAAGATAATCCATCAAATTGGGGATCATTTTACCGACGATTGGAATTAGAAATAAGCAAATTTTTGTGATATTGAATATCGACATGTAAGTATATACATAAGTATGTCGTTTCACAACAACATTGTACCTACTTATAAGTACTTTTGTTTTCTTTTTTGTGTTTGATAATTAAATTAATTTATCTTTTTTCTTTATTTCTTTTAAGGAAAGTAAAACAATAAAGGATATGAAGATAATCAATAAAAGTTAATAAAAACAGGTAAGTAGATATACATTTGATATAAATATAGATTTGTTGAAATTGACAAAAAAAATGAGTCAATCAATTAAATGCGTACATATGTATGTATGTCGCAGAGGCTTGCGTATACCGTGTGTGTCGTATGGTTTCGCGTGTTGTTTTATAAAAATGATATTATTTGTTTCTTTTTTTTTTTTTTTTTGTTTTTTTAACAAAAAATTTTTTTTCTTTTTTCAGGTGAACCTTTTTCTTAAGCAACACGGCCGGCTCCGTAACAGGATCGATGAAAGTGCCTGAGTGGTCGTGAGGTCACTTGCATCGTAAAAAAAAGGGGCAGGCAAATACCTCTTATTTATATTTTTATTTTGTGTAAAATAACCCGTTCTTTTATTTTCTTCACAGTAACGTGTGGAAAGAGCCCACTACCTGAGGAGTCTCGTGTTCTTACGACTGAGCTAGCCGGGCTGTATTTAATTTTTTTTTTTTTTTTTTTTTTTTTTTTTTTTTAAATAAAAGATTATAGTTAAGTTTTAACTAACACATAACACATATTTTGACTAGTGAAGGTGTGAGGAATGCTTATACACTAATTACAGAAAAATCAATTAGGTTAAAGTATCACAGATTAAAATAATAATCATATATAAAATAAAAATATCACATATCAAAAAAAACAAATGAATAAAACTATATTGGATAAAATATCACAGATAAAAATAAAAATTAAATAAGTAAATAAACTATCTTTAAAATAAAATCAGGTACTAAGACTTCTTTAAAAATATCACAGATATAAAAAACCTAAATAAAAGTATAAAATATCACAGAAAAATAAACAAGTTACTAATTTATAGATAAAATATCACAGCTTAAATGTCAATAATGTAAAATGAATACTAATAATAAATAAAATAAATAAACAAAATCAACTAGCCTAATATCACAGTCGTAAGCGAACATCATCTGAATGCGTCATGTTTGATTAATCTAAAAGTGTAGGTCTTTCGCATGAAAGACACCTACCTTCTCACCTCTTAAGTTACCTACTTCGTATAGAGAGTTACCTATAGGTTTCAGGATAATGGATTTAATAAACTTTTTCCCTAATTTAGCGTTGTAGTTTTCCATTTTGTTACTCTGTTTAAAGTTTCTACGAAAAACTAATTGTCCTGTTTTGTATTGCACATTCCTACTTCTAGTATTATATATCTTTGCGCTTCTCTGGTGAGAAAGCTGCAAATTGTCAAAAATTTTAGCTCGAATAAGTTCAAGCTTGTCTTCTTTTTCGAGGATCTCAGTCTTTAACTCTCTTACTAGGCCTAATCGTCTTAACAAGTCATATGATTTTGCGTGTTGGATCATGTGTGTCCCAAATACAGCATAGTATGGCTCAACACCGATTGCGTCGTGAACGACACTTCGCAATGAAAACGAAACGTTGCTAACATGTCGATCCCAGTGCTTTTGATCGTCACTGAGGTATGATCGAATTTTAGAAAGAATTGACTGATTTACTCTTTCCGAAGCGTTAGCTTGGGGCGAGTAAATCGCAGTTCTGACATGTTTAACTCCGTATTTTATTAAAAAGCTGGAAAATAGTTCTGATATGAACTGTTTTCCGTTGTCAGAATGAATAAACTCTGGGACACCAAAAACATGAAAAACACTTTCTTCTAAGAATTTTACTACCTCAGATGATGTTGCTTTTCTAATTGCTTTTAAAAACACAAACTTACTAAAATGGTCAAGAACAATAAAAATGTGTGTGTTACCATTCTTGGTACGAGGGTAGGGTCCAAGGAAATCAATATATAAGCGTTGGAAAGGTCGTTCCGTCACTGTCTGTTTTCCCATCGGCGGTCGAGTCGTTATGTTTACCGATTTGCTGCACTTACAAACGTCACATGATCTCACCCAGTTCTGAACATCGGTGGCCATCCCCGGCCAAAAATATTTTTGCCGTAATTTCGACAGGGTCTTGTTTATACCACCATGTCCAGAAGCAGGCGAGTCATGAGCAGCTTTAAGGAGATCCGCTGACAACTCCGTAGGAACCCATAGCTTCCATGCTCGGTCATCTTGTATAGCGTCGCCCGTTCGTATATCGGTCCGTTTGTATACAAATCCATCTGATATGCAGATATCAGGTAGTTTGTCGTGGTCGCGTTCTATTATTTTCTTTAACTCAACATATTCATCCGAAGTGAAATACGGTGAATTAAAGTCAACTTCTGGTGCTGAATTATCGGTCGTGATCTCTTCCATATGAACTCTTGAGAGAGTATCAGGGACTACGTTTTGGACACCCTTCCTATGCTCGATCACGAAGTCGAAACCCTGTAGTTTAAAACTCCAACGGGCCAACCGTCCTGTAAGGTCTTTTTGGGTCATCAACCATTTCAAACTTGCGTGATCGGTGATGATAGTAAAAGGTAATCCTTCAACGTAAGCTCTGAACTTCTTTACTGATAAAACGGCCGCGTAGCATTCAAGTTCAGTTACTGTGTAATTTCGCTGAGCGGAATTTAGCTTCTGAGACATGAATGCTATCGGTCGTTCATTTTTCTCCTCGTCCATCTGGAAAATCACACTCCCTACACCAGAGGTTGAAGCGTCACATTGTATATAGAAATGTTTTGAAAAGTCAGGATTTGTTAGTATGGGAGCTGTAACTAAACTCGTTTTGAGTAGTTGAAATGCAGTTAGTGCTTCGTCAGTCATTTCGAATGTCTGTCCCTTCTTCAAGCAATCGGTCATAGGGGCCGCAATTGTTGCAAAGTTTGGTATAAATCGTCTATACCACCCCGTCATGCCAAGGAACCTACGGAGCTGTTTGGGGGTCTTCGGAATAGGAAAATCTTCGACCGCCGATACTTTGTCTCTGTCAGTCCGTATGCATCCGTCACCAACTACATACCCTAAATATTTGATTTCCCTGAAACAAAACCTACTTTTCTCGACATTAATCGTCAAACCTGCTTGACGCAGAGAAATAGCGACCTCCTCCAGTACCTTAATATGCGTCTCGAAATCTAGAGAACAAATCAAGAGGTCATCGAGATAGACAAAGACATTCTGACGGAGTCTACCGGGAATGACTTTGTCCATTAGCTTAGACATTCTCTGGGCGGCGTTACACAAACCGAACGGCATAACCGTAAATTGGTATAACGGCCGACCAGGGACTGTAAAAGCAGTCTTCTCCCTTGATTTGCTCTCCAGAGGAATTTGCCAAAAGGCATCTTTCAAATCGATACTGGAGATGAATTTTGTATCCTGCAGCCTACTAATAATACCTTCTATATGAGGAAGTGGGTACGCAAACTTCTTCGTTCTTGCATTAACTTTACGCGAATCTAAGCACAGCCTGTTTTTTCCGCTCTTTCTCACCAAAACTACTGGAGAACTCCAAGCACTGTTGCTCTCCTCTATTACACCCAGTGCCAACATTCTGTCTAACTCATCGTACAAGAGCTTTTGTACGGCTGGCGAAATTGGGTAGTGCCTTTGCTTGATGGGAATTTGTTCGTCATCCACCTCAATCACATGCTCCTCCAGACTTGTCTTACCCAACCCGAGTGCAGTAAAGGAAGGAAACAGTAACTTGACTTTTTCCAGCTGTTGTGCTTGTGCTAGAGAAAGATCTCGAAAAGCAGGCTGTTCCTTCGATGGCATTGGCGTTCCCACTTCACTCACAATGGTTGGAGCTACATTGAATGCTCTCCAAAAATCTACACCCAGATATAGAGGTTGTTGGAGACTTGGAACGACAAAGATTTCTAGTTCTATGGATTGGCTACTCCACGAGACAGTTGATTTGAACCTACCTACTATTTTCTGTTGATTTCCATCTGCTGTCCTTATCTGATTAGTCATCTTCGTCAATTTGATGTTTTTCCTACTTATAAAATCTAATGAACCCTTACCTAAACAAGTCACTGACGCACCACTGTCTAATAGTCCTAAAAATTCCTCACCTTCTAATAGCACTTTCGCGTATGGCCTATTGTCGTCATTAATGGTTAAAATGGATGCGTCAATTTGGTTCTTCCTACGTCTAAGTATTGCACATTTCTCCCTAAGCCTAGCTATTTTTAAATAATTCCTACTCTTTTTCACAGCGTCCAACTCCTCACCAAAGATCCGCTTTCTAGCTTCGTCATAGTCAATCATTCTTTGATGAAGAGTCTTAGTTGGAATTGTAGTTCGTCTAGTGTAAGTTTCTTCTTCATCAATTTTGTTTACTCTTTTCAAAATTTTTATTCCTGTAGGTTCTGGTTCAGATTTTCCGGGACAGGATTTGTCTTCGGCAGTTGGTTCCCGGATGCACTGCCGACATTCCGGTTTTCCTGACAAGCATCACATTTGAAAGAGATGTTGCCCTTCCCACAACTAAAGCAAGTCAAGGAATGAAATGAAGAAGGGCAAACACCTGATGCTTTTCGGTTCTTTCCCGAAAAATCTGACCTCTTCCTTTGTCTATCTATATCTACTCTATTGTCCAATGTATTGCGATATCTCCTATCTTGTCTATGTTCTATTGCCTCCATCCCGTTTTCTTCGTCAATATAGTTTCTAATTTCTCTTCTATCTATTTCTTCTCTGTCAATTTCATTAATAAACTTTCTCGTCCTTTGTTCTCTTAAAGCTAAATGTTCTTCAGCTCTCCGGCATTCGTCTCTTAAATCTCTAATACTACTTATCTTACATCCAAAAACTAATGTAGCTATCCTGTCCTTAATGTTTGTCCGAACCATTGAAACTAAGTCACCTTCGATTGGTCTTGTCTGCATTTGTAAAACTAAACCCCTAATGTCAGAATAAAATTCGTCGAATGTCTCGTGGGGTAACTGTTTCCGATCCATTATAGCTCTGAGGATTTCATGGTCTCGTTTATTAATTCTAAATTGCCTAAGAAGTTCTGACTTCAGGTCAAAATAATTGAGGAGTTCATCGCCCTGATTTTCTTCCATAAACTGCCAATACCATCTTTCTGCAGGGCCTGCGACCAAATGGTGAAAACTTGCAAACAATTCTTCGTTTGTCAGTCTGTTTGTCTTTTGTAACGTCTCTACTCTAAAAAGGAAACTCTCAACCGATAAACCTTTCGCCGATCCATCAAACTTGATCCCCCACTTGTGAACATCAACCCTGCGGTTGAAGGAAGGATCATTTGATGGATGGGACATCGGCTGATTGTTCCTCGAGTAGTTAGTCTGTCTGTCTGTCTGTATGTAAGTATCGTCTAGTCGTCGGTTTGGTCTTGTATCGTTTTCAAAAGATATGTCTTGTCTTGGGTTTTGTCTGTAAGTTGTGTCTTGTCTAAATGTTCTGTTTGCGTCCGTTCTAGGGTAATTAGCGTCATGTCTCATGTTTTCCATAGTGTCTGGTCTGAAAATGCCGGTGTTTCTAAATGTGTTGTTCCGTTCAAAGGTTGTGTCATTGTAGAAGTTAGTGTCTTGTCTTTTGTCACGTTTTAGGTTTCTGTCTTGTAGTTGTCTTTGTCCAGGCATTAAGTCATGTTGCACAGATGTGTCTCTCTGGCCTGCCAAGGAAAGTTCTAAATTACTCAGCTTCAGATGTACCTCTTTCATATTCTTGTCAAGTTGCTTCATGACATCGGTCAAACCATCTGCCATTAAACTGAGGGTTCTGGTCTGACTTTCCTTAACAGTCAGAGAAGCAACTTGCTGCATCCGTTCGTAAATGTCGTCGTTAGTCATTGTAAAAGTTGAAGGACGTGTGTTGACTACTCCTCTTTCTTCTCTGGTTTCGTTGTTTAGTATCCTCATGTCTTCTTCTATTTGTATTCGTTCCCGTTCTAGTTCTATGGTTTGTTCGCGTATTTTGTCTCGTTCGTTTAAGGGTGTCAGTTCCTTTTGTATTTTTGGGATTGCAGAATATTTTTCTGTTATCCGGTCCTGTGTTTTGTTTGTTCTTGTTTGTTTTGGTAGGTTTGAGTCATAGTTCATTTTTTCCGTTTCAGTAATGTCTATGTCCCGTATCAATTTCGTAATGTCCTGAAAATTATCGTTCCAATCGTTTTTGTTTCTGTCCATGTTAAGTGTAGAACTTAGGTAGGACTCTTCCGGAACTGAACCTATGTTTTTACTTCCCTCTGCCATTTTTTTGTTCACTTGCCAGCCTAATTAACAAAAAAAATTCAGATAAAAAAAAATAAAAAAAAAATTCCAAAAATCTATGAAAATAAAAAAAAATACTAACTAATAATTCAATCAAAAGGAACTAAAAAAATAAAAAGTAAATAAAAAAAAATTAAACGAATTAAAAAAAAATATAAAAAAAATTATGCAAAACTAAAAAAAAACTTGAATGTACAACTTAACAAAACTATATGCGAATTCAATAAAACTAAAAAAAATATTTAAAAATGAAACTAAGAAGTAAAATTCATAAAAAAAAATAAATAAACTAAAAAAAATGTATCTAAAAATAAAAAAAAATAGAAAAATACAATTTAAGCAATAAAAACAAGTAAAAAAAAAAATCAAAATCAAAAACTAAAAACTTAAAAAAAAATCTAAATTAACTCAAAAAAAAATTGTAAAAAAAACTGTAAATCAAATGTTAAAAAAAAATTTATAAAAAGAAAAAAAAATAAAAAAAAGAAAATTTAAAAAAAATGTTTTTTTTTTTTTTTAAATTAGCATAAAAACTTAAAACTGTAAAAAAAATCAAAAAGCAATAAAAAAAAACTTACTTATTGTTAAAAAAAAATTTATTTTGTTTATGTGTTTTTTTTTGTTCTAATATATGTATAGGCGCTTAGGTGTGTGAAGCTTGACAAAGTTCTCCTATCCTTTAGGTAAAACCAGTATTTGTCCGTCCTTTGTCCGTTCACGTCCGTCATGTTGTGACTGGTGCGCCTGAAATTCAGCTTGTGCTTCCGCTTATCCCTCTCTCATAACCACTTCATATTTCCTGGCATATAGCCTAGTCAATGGCTGGCTATGAAATCAGGATAAACGTCCACACGAACAAGGCTTTCGAACCCCGAACCTCTACCTCACAATGAGTCTGGTTGTACCTAACTCCATGGAAAGCAGAGCCTCAAGGCTCTACGACCCTGTTCTACCCTTGGTGTGATCACGAACTTTAAACTACCTCACACGATCACGGGCTCTTGGCCTGATGATTGGACAGCAGTTCTCCATTCGTGATCCTACCAAAAGTATCCCCGGTTTGTGTAAATAAAAAGTTAAAAAAAATCAAAATAATAAAAAAAAACGCGTGAGGCCAAAGCAAGTCCAAGGAAACGACCTTCCGAGAAAAATCGTCCCCTTGAAGTGGATTTAAGCCGAAGCCATCAGGTTTCGTTTGCGCACTAAGCGAAAACGTTGGGCGCCATTGTTGCGAAGCAGGTTTCCACGGGGGAACTTCTTTGGGGCAGTAGAAGGGCGGCGGCACGCTTGTCGTTGCACGGCTAAGCTCGACGGATTGGGGGTGGTTCTTGCCGCTTCTACTGTTCCCTCCTGTTCGACAAACAAAATTATCGTGCCTGAGTGTAAAAAAAAATTAGGATCGGAAAAGGAAGGATGAGGAAAAGGATAATTCTACTCTAAAAGGTAAGGACATGAATACACAAACCCGAGGATCCTGACAATATCCAAGGAAAACCACAAGTAAGCAAAGTGCATTTTTTTTATAGTTAAAAACTAACCTAACTAAACCTACGATATAAATAAAACTAATAAAACTAAAACTAAAAAAAAATAAAAATAAAACCCATCACCACAAAATACCTACTAAAAAAAAATACTTAATCTAAAACCCTATACTAGACCCTAATCTTAATGCACTCTACTTTTTTTTTTCTCCCCTGGATATCACCATGCTAAATTCCAGACGCTCGTCTGATGTTGTTGACGAGGTCTGGCCAGCCCACCCAAGTATCAGAAGGATACTTCCAAATGCTACCTTCTTGGCCGAAATTCTCGAAGGTAGCCCCTAAACAACCTACCAGTCACATAATTATGTCCGTTGGTCTGTCTATGTTTGTCCTACGAAATCTTACCTTAAGACGGCTCTGTCAAGCCATCACACACCTTTTAGCTTTAAATTTAGTAATCCATTTAAAAAAAAATGTATTGCCTTCACATAATACAAATGTTTATTAAAAAAAATATAAAAAAAAATCCAATTTAAATAACAAAAATTAAAAATCAAAATTAAATCTACGTTAAACTAAAAAAAAATAATATATATTAAGCAAAAAAAAATAAAAAAAATAAGTGTTAAAAAAAATTAAAATCCAATACAGGACCTTTATGTCCAAATCTATAAAAATTATACGTAAAACCACTTACAGATTTGCATCCCTCGATGTTCTGCCGGCAGCACTTTGGAGAAATGTATCTTCCACACTTTATGTAAGTATTAGATAATTTGTTTTTCTTTTTTTTTTTTCTTTTTTTTTTTTTTTTTTTTTTTTTTTAACACTTTACACTTTTAGCTTAACTAATTGATTATTAAAATTTAAAATAATAATAAAAAAATTAACTTTAAATAATAAAAAAAAACGTTTCCTCTTTTTCTTTTTTCTCTCCAAATTTTCTTCTTTCACTATTTCTTCAATTACTTGATATTTTCTTTTTTTTTTTTTTTTTCAAGTTTAATTTTTTCTTTTTTTTTCTCACTCAAGAAAAACTATTCACTAAAAAAATTTATTCATTTCCTTCCTAGGTATAAATTTCTGCTTCCTCCTTTTTCTATCCGGTAAGAGATTTCCCAAAATCGTTTAAACTTGGATAAAAGAAATCCAATTAAATAAAAATGGCAGAGGCTTAGGTCAATTCCAACGAAATCCAAACCTAAACCTAATTTGTCAATATTAATGGAATTGTTAGGAACAAAAATTTTACCATTTGACTTACCTCTGCTAGTTAAAAATAATCTGCGAAATAGGAGATTTCCTCAAAAAATCTTCTCCCGGTGGTAATAACACCTTAAGAATGATACATGATTTTATGTTATTTATCTATTTTATTATACTTAATTTTACAATAATTATCTATACCTTCTTTTGTTTCCTTTCAATTTTTATTTTATGAAAATAAACTTTTCTTTTCTTAAAAAAACAAGAATCCAAACTAAACTTGTTGCTATCCTGACCGAGTTCTCTAGAAAAATGGCCATGAAATCCCTCTATGCCATTCCAGTCTTTGTTCTATCCATATAAATAGTTACCTCTATAATCTGAGTGAGATAACTATTTTTATTAATTTTCCAACAAAAAAAAAACTTAGCAGGGGTATTATTTCCTATCTCTATCTTTATCATATTGTCTCCCCCTTTGTCCATAACTATGTTACACAAATACTTAAAACCTATTTCCAATAAATATTATACTTATATAACAATTTACTAATACATGCTTAAACTAAAAGCTTTTCCCCACACCTCTGTTCCTACTCTTACTACCTTTTGTAAAACAATACTTTAACTCTTCATACAATCTTTCTAATTGGTTAGAAAGAGATGAAGCTTTTATCCTTGCGCAGACTGTAAGTTAGTCTGAAACAAACAAACAGTGTGTACTTACAAAAACAAAAAAAAATGTCAACAAAACAAACTAAATTCCTATCACTGCACAGCTTTTCATAGGTAGGTATGTACTTTCCTTTTGTTTAATTACTAATAAAAAGTTATAAAATAATTCCCAGATGTATAACAAGATAATCCATCAAATTGGGGATCATTTTACCGACGATTGGAATTAGAAATAAGCAAATTTTTGTGATATTGAATATCGACATGTAAGTATATACATAAGTATGTCGTTTCACAACAACATTGTACCTACTTATAAGTACTTTTGTTTTCTTTTTTGTGTTTGATAATTAAATTAATTTATCTTTTTTCTTTATTTCTTTTAAGGAAAGTAAAACAATAAAGGATATGAAGATAATCAATAAAAGTTAATAAAAACAGGTAAGTAGATATACATTTGATATAAATATAGATTTGTTGAAATTGACAAAAAAAATGAGTCAATCAATTAAATGCGTACATATGTATGTATGTCGCAGAGGCTTGCGTATACCGTGTGTGTCGTATGGTTTCGCGTGTTGTTTTATAAAAATGATATTATTTGTTTCTTTTTTTTTTTTTTTTTGTTTTTTTAACAAAAAATTTTTTTTCTTTTTTCAGGTGAACCTTTTTCTTAAGCAACACGGCCGGCTCCGTAACAACTATCGATGTTAAACACATCAGCGAAAAAGGGACCAAGAAAAATGAAGAGATCGACATTACAGATCAACAGAGTTCCATCGAAGACAAAGAGATAGACCAATCAAAATCAAGGAACTACTATGAAGAATGGCAAATTGAAGTAGCGGCAAGAAAACAACTTGAAGTTCTTGTTCAAAGTCTTCAGCTGCAAGTGAAAAAACTCGAAGAGAAAGTTTCCTTACTTGACAAGAAAGATTCAGAGTCCACGCTTCAGTTAAGTCCAAAATATATTGAGCGTGAATATCAAACTGATGAAGAAGAGCTCTTGTTTGAAACTGAGAAAAAGAAAAATAAGCGTATCTCAAAGAAACGTAAACCAAACGGGAGTCCTGAGATTTGTTTAAGAAATCAGAAAAACTCTAAAACCGAAAATAATAAAGAATTGTTTACAGAAACTAAAGAACCGAATAATGTGGTAGCTGTTGTTAAATCAAATTCACACGCTAAAGGCAGCAAAAAAATTACACCACCACCAATTATGATCTCAGGATTTCCAATTTTTGGAGATCTTAAGAAAATAATAGAAAAATGTACTAAAAAAGCTTGCAAATACACATCGTATAACAAAGACAACTGGAAAGTCACAGTTGAAGAAGCCGACGAGTATAGATCTGTCACTGAAGAACTGAGCAAACACCAAATTCAATGGCACTCATATGAGAACAAAGCTACAAGGCCAATAAAAGTAGTAGCCAGAGGTCTTCATTCCTCGTGCTCTCCCGAGGAAGTAGTGGAAGATCTTGTACAAAAAGGCTTCCAAGCCCTTGATGCAGTCAATCTATTTAAGAATGAGACAATTAAAAACTCCTCTGGAGAATCGACGACAAGTAAGAGGTTACTACCTTTATTCATGCTAACTTTTGACAGTAAGCAAAGTGTCGAGGAGATTTATAAAGTAAGATCAATCTTGGGCATAGCTGTTAAAATTGAACCACTCCGAAAATCTAAAGTTGTTCCGCAGTGCAAACGTTGCCAAGCTTATGGTCATACCCAAAAATACTGCAACCGCGAGTTTGCTTGTGTAAAGTGCGAAGGAAAACATGCAACTAAAAATTGTCCGATGAGCAAAGATCAGAAAGCAAAATGTGTGAACTGCCATGGTAATCACCCGGCAAGCTATAGAGGCTGCCCAGTTGCCAAAAAATTCCAAGAGTTCAGAAGCAAAAATACATCTGCTAGAGACAAACCCAGAAACACAGTAAATACCGATTTAACTGCTGAAAACAATACTAAGAATGAACCGCCTAAAAAAGCTGTTCAAAGTAAAAGCGATGAAAATAAATCCTATTCTCAGATTCTAAAAAATGTGCGGAAGAATGAAGAGACTTCCATAAAAGAAATGCTACACCTCATTCTCCAAAGAATTGATAAACAGGATTTGAATATCAAACAGTTAAGCGAAAAAGTCGCTCTCAAAAAACAATGATGGACAGAACACTTAAAATCGCTACATGGAATGCAAACGGTCTTTTACAACACTTATCCGAATTAAAAATCTTTTTCGATCTAGAACATATAGATATTTGCCTGATATCCGAAACTCACTTCTCCTATGGGCAAAATCTAGATAATGTAATAGAAAACTATTCATGTTACCACGCTCCACATCCAACTGACAAGGCAAGAGGTGGATCGGCAATTCTTATAAAAGAAAGCTTAAAACATTATGAAGAAACCAAGCTTACTAATGAAAATATGCAAGTAACAATTATTAGTATTGGTATGAAAATGAAAGAGTTTAAGATAGCAGCTATATACTGCCCACCAAGGCGCTCCCCGACAGAAGATGACTATACAGATCTATTAAATCTTCTTGGGCATAACTTTCTTGTTGGTGGAGACTTCAATGCGAAACACACCCATTGGGGTTCAAGACTTATATCAACAAAAGGCAAAAGACTTTTCCAAGCAGGCCGTAAATACAATTGCGAATTCTATTCCTCCAGGTCGCCTACTTACTGGCCTTCCGATACTAACAAAATACCAGACCTTATTGACTTTTTCGTAGCTAAAGGAATCAAACGAAATCACATTAGTGTCGAAGGTAATTATGACTTGTCATCAGATCATACTCCAGTGATTCTATCACTAAGTGAATCGGAAGTAATAGAAAAAAGTAATCCAAAGCTTGTAAATAAGAAAACAAACTGGAGTGATTTTAGAGAAAGGCTTTTAAGTTTTATAAATTTAAGATCTCCCATGGATACAATCGAGCAAATTGACCATGAAGTGGAACAATTTATTGCTGATGTGCAACAGGCCGCTGAAGAAAGTACTCCAACATTTTCTAATAGTAGATAAAATGAAATAAAATATCCTTTAGAGATAAGAGAGTTGATAATAGAGAAAAGAAGAGCTCGAAGAAAATGGCAAAATACTAGATTTCCAGATGATAAAACAACGTTTAACCGTATAAGCAATAATCTAAAAAAACAAATTTATAAATTCAAAAATGATTCACTCAGTACATTCCTAAAGAATTTAACGACTGATGCTTCAACCGATTTTTCGCTATGGAAAGCAGCCAAGCGCCTGAAAAGACCGCAGTTACTAAACTCGCCCTTGAAATCTCAAGATGGGAAATGGATCGGTAACCCAAAAGAAAAAGCTTACCTTTTCGCGGAGCATCTTGCGAATGTTTTTAAGCCATATCCAACAAACGCGGCTGAAAATAGCTTACAATTTGTTGATAAGATAGATGCAAGTGAAATACCAATTGTAAGCTTAAAAGAAATAAAAAGTATGTGTTTACATCAACTATCAAATAAAAAATCACCAGGTTACGATCTAATTACTGCCCAGGTTATGAAAGAAATGCCTTTGAAAGCCTTCATAAAACTCCAATATATAATAAATGCATGCCTTAAGCAACGGTATGTCCCACACCATTGGAAAATTGCTGAAGTTATTGTCATACCCAAGCAAGGTAAGCCACCTACAGAAGTGACGTCTTACAGACCAATATCGCTTATACCAATTATGGCAAAAGTTTTTGAAAAACTGCTTCTGAAGAGACTTAGCAAAATTATAGAAGAAAGAAGGTTAATCCCAAATCATCAGTTTGGCTTTAGAAATAAACATTCCACGATAGACCAAGTTCATAGAATAACGGATGTAATAGAAAAAGCATTAGAAGAAAAACAAGTATGTTCAGCTATTTTCTTAGATGTTGCTCAAGCCTTTGACAAGGTTTGGCATGAGGGACTTGAGTACAAACTGCAAAGGGATCTTCCCAGACAGTACTATGAAATATTAAAATCGTACATCTCAGACCGATTGTTTAGAGTAAGGTACGATCAAGAATATTCGGAATTGAAGAAAATAGAAGCCGGTGTACCACAAGGAAGTGTCTTAGGTCCTACCCTGTATTTACTATACACAAGGGATATCCCAGTTGGTAATCACACCATAATGGCTACTTTTGCAGATGATACCGCAATTTTGGTACCCGACAAATGTGTCTCTAAGGCAGCAGTAAAACTACAAAATGCCGTCGACACAGTCAGAGATTGGACCGAAAAATGGCGTATCAAACTAAATGAAACAAAATCTTCACATATAAACTTTACAAATAAAAAAATAAACAATATTCCAATATTCATTAATAATCAAGCTGTACCTTACGCCAATACGGCCAAATACCTTGGAATGACTTTGGATGCAAAGCTAAAGTGGAAAGAGCACATCAAAAAGAAAAGA
>CAXARV010000130.1:0-2500 GCA_963971375.1 Platycheirus rosarum
TTCCCCGTTACCCGTTGCAACCATGGTAGTCCTAGATACTACCATCAATAGTTGATAGGGCAGACATTTGAAAGATCTGTCGTCGGTTCTGGACCATACGATCGGCAAATTATCTAGAGTTCAACCATATTAACGATTTTCGAAAAAATCGCTTGGTTTTAGACTAATAAAAGCACACGTTCCAAAGGTCCGTGTTTATATTGCATGTATTAGCTCTAGAATTACCACAGTTATCCAAGTAACTGTTAATGATCTAATGAACCATAACTGATATAATGAGCCTTTTGCGGTTTCACTTTTAATTCGTGTGTACTTAGACATGCATGGCTTAATCTTTGAGACAAGCATATAACTACTGGCAGGATCAACCAGAATAATGTTATTTTGAATTTTTCTTTTAATTGTTTTTTTTTATTACAATTATTTTATTTGTAAAAACAAATATAAGAGAGAATATTTTAATATTCCCTCTTGTTTATAAAAATACTTTAAAATATTTTTTAAATAAATATTTTCAAATTTTTATTCAATTCCCTTGATATCAGCTGGAACCAAATTTTATATTTTATTTATATAAAATTTGTTTTGAAAACAGAGAATTAATAATTCTCTTTTTCATTCATTCCCACTTATAGGAAAAAACAAACTCAAAATCATTTTTTTCTATAAGTCTCCAGTTTACACTAGTATAATTTTTAGCCATTATATGTAAACCCGTACTACACCCATCCGTGAGCCATTGTGGTTATGAACCGACCCCTTCAGTAATAATAGTACATCACCAAAACGTATTTCGTGATACGAATGTTAATTCGCACCCCAACTTAGGAAGAAAGCAGTCAAACAGCCACTGCTCTCCTAGGGATTCGTACGATTACCGCCTATCCCATGTATAGGTTGGAAAACAGCCATTAGTACATTTTAAAATTTCATACAAATAGTTATACTTCTCGTATATTTTCATACAATGTTTATTTTCTTGCAGGGACTTTGAAAATATTTCATTTAAACTTATTAACAAATTTCATTTTAATTGTATTTTATAATTTGTTCGGCCTATCCCATGTATAGGTTGGAAAACAGCCATTAGTACATTTTAAAATTTCATACAAATAGTTATACTTCTCGTATATTTTCACACAATGTTTATTTTCTTGCAGGGACTTTGAAAATATTTCATTTAAAATAAAATAAAATGTATATTCAATTATTTTTTCTTGATTTCTCATATATTTTGTAGTTAAAAAAATAGACTTTAGTACATTTGATTTTTTGGGGGTGATTTCTCATATAAATGCCTTTTCGAAGTCTAGAACTGCGTTCATTGCTGGCTGGAGAATAATGTGAAGATTATAATCAAATTTTATTTTTAGTTTTAAAATGTAGTGTAGTAATTTGTGTTATTATTATTTCTGCTTCCAGGCAAAATTTCGACCACAAAACGTTACATTTTAATTTTTCCAAACAATATAATATGGATGAAAGGATTTTTAAGCTTTTTTGGGCCAAATATATATTGTTTAGATATCTTCTTCTTCTTCTTCATCTTCTTCTTCTTCTTCTCTTCTTCTTCTTCTTCTTCTTCTCTTCTTCTTCTTCTTCTTCTTCTTCTTCTTCTTCTTCTTCTTCTTCTTTTGTCTAAGTACTTTTTTTGCTAAGTACTTTTCTTCTTCCTTTTTTTCTAAGTACCTCTCTTAGGTACTTCTACATACGCGTCTTCGTCTAAGAACTTCTCTTTGACGTACGCCTTCTTCTTGTAAGTATCGTTACGTCTTTTTCTTAATTAACTTTTAACCAAGATGGGTTGTTAACATTACAATTACTTCGTTAATTGCAGTTTTTTTTTATAGTTCATGTTAATGAAATATTTTATGTACCTCGTCACTATTAAGATGACGATCATTTGAAAACCATTAGTGCCTTGTTCTCAACGTCGCCAAGTCAAGGTCAAAGTGACGAGCGTTTGTTATATTGTTTTTTTTACTGCGTTAATTGCAGTCTTTTTTTTATATATTCCATGTTAAAGAAATATATTTTTCAACGTCACTATTAATTAAGGGGACGACCATTTTATAATATTTGAATTAGGAGAAACAACATTTTGCTGCTCTCTAAACGTCACTAATAACATGACGAAACATTGGGCTACCTTGAGAAACAACATTTCCTCTCTCAACGTCACTAATAAGATGACGACATGACAACTTCTCCAAGACGAGCGTTTGTTATATTGTTTTTTTTTACTGCGTTAATTGCAGTCTTTTTTTTATATATTCCATGTTAAAGAAATATATTTTTCAACGTCACTATTAATTAAGGGGACGACCATTTTATAATATTTGAATTAGGAGAAACAACATTTTGCTGCTCTCTAAACGTCACTAATAACATGACGAAACATTGGGCTACCTTGAGAAACAACATTTCCTCTCTCAACGTCACTAATAAGATGACGACATGACAACTTCTCCAAGACGAGCGTTTGTTATATTGTTTTTTT
>CAXARV010000130.1:7500-10000 GCA_963971375.1 Platycheirus rosarum
GAAAATCCTTGTTAGTTTCTTTTCCTTCCCTCATTAATATGCTTAAATTCAGGGAGTTATCTCATATGAGTTGAGGTTGTTTAACATTTCTTTTTTTGTCAAATTTATATTTTATATACTCACAATTCTTTTTCTTTCTCTTACTTATTATTTTCTTTTTTCTTATTCTTTGTCTTTTTTCTTTTTTAATATCAATGCTAGTGAATTTATTTTGTATTTTATTTTATACTGATTAATTCCTCTAACAAAAAGATATTTATTGAATTTGTGTATCCGAATTGAGGTATATATTGTAAATTAATATTATGATTTTTTTTTCAAAAAAAAAAAACAAATAATATAACATATGCTTCAGCACACTTTAAAAGAAATAAATATCTTTTTCATGTACAAGCAACTTATTTAGCATAGTCTCACAACCCTCAACCATATGTAGTCCAAGCAGCACTTAAAAATTAATTCAAGTACATAACAGCATGGACTGCGATATGCGTTCAAAATGTCGATGTTCATGTGTCCTGCAGTTCACACGATGACGCACAGTTTGCTGCGTTCTTCATCGACCCATGAGCCAAGTGATCCACCGCTTAGAGTAGGTTTTTTTTTGTTTTTTTCATAAATCAATTTTTTCAAAGAAATAAAAAATATTATATTTATTTATTTCTTCAATTTTTTTTCTAACATTTACTTTATTAAAAGAAAAAGTTTGAAAAAAAATAACGTTTTTATAGTTGCGAATGTCCAAATTCAGATAAAATCTGAGTCGGTTACTTAGTGACTAAGTACAACTTGTATAACGTTATATTGTGTATATTTTTATATATATATTTAATGTTTTCTTATTGAAGGAACACGTTAATGATCCTTCCGCAGGTTCACCTACGGAAACCTTGTTACGACTTTTACTTCCTCTAAATAATCAAGTTCGGTCAACTTCTGCGAAACAACCGTAACACGTGAGCGTCACAGTGATCACGTCCGGAGACCTCACTAAATAATTCAATCGGTAGTAGCGACGGGCGGTGTGTACAAAGGGCAGGGACTTAATCAATACGAGTTAATGACTCACACTTACTGGGAATTCCAAGTTCATGTGAACAGTTTCAGTTCACAATCCCAAGCATGAAAGTGGTTCAGCGGTTTACCCGGACCTCTCGGTCTAGGAAATACACGTTGATACTTTCATTGTAGCGCGCGTGCAGCCCAGGACATCTAAGGGCATTCCAGACCTGTTATTGCTCAATCTCATTATTGCTAGACGCAATTTGTCCATTTAAGAAGCTAGTGTCCTTATAATGGGACAAACAAACAGGTACGGCTCCACTAACATAAACACATTCAAACACAATTATATTTTACTATATTCATGAATAAAGGCTATGAAAGCTTCAACACCATAATCCTGAAAGCATCTATTTAATATATTTGAGTCTCGTTCGTTATCGGAATTAACCAGACAAATCACTCCACGAACTAAGAACGGCCATGCACCACCACCCATAGATTCGAGAAAGAGCTATCAATCTGTCTTACACGCTTATGTTCGGACCTGGTAAGTTTTCCCGTGTTGAGTCAAATTAAGCCGCAGGCTCCACTCCTGGTGGTGCCCTTCCGTCAATTCCTTTAAGTTTCAGCTTTGCAACCATACTTCCCCCGGAGCCCAAAAGCTTTGGTTTCCCGGGAAGCCACTGAGAGAGCCATAGTAGTAGCTACACCCAATTGCTAGCTGGCATCGTTTATGGTTAGAACTAGGGCGGTATCTGATCGCCTTCGAACCTCTAACTTTCGTTCTTGATTAATGAAAACATCTTTGGCAAATGCTTTCGCTTAAGTTAGTCTTACGACGGTCCAAGAATTTCACCTCTCGCGTCGTAATACTAATGCCCCCAAACTGCTTCTATTAATCATTACCTCTTGATCTAAAAACCAATGAAAGTAGATCAGAGGTCTTATTTCATTATTCCATGCACAAAATATTCAGGCATTTGGAGCCTGCTTTAAGCACTCTAATTTGTTCAAAGTAATTGTACCGGCCCACAACAACACTCGATGAAGAGCACTGAAGCAGGTTTAAATAGGAGGTATAAATAATAATGCAAAGCACCATTAAATATTAGAACTCCACCGGTAATACGCTTGCATACATAAGGTAATGTACAGTCCAAAATTATGGTTTGTACTACCCGTATGAAGCACAAATTCAACTACGAACGTTTTAACCGCAACAACTTTAATATACGCTATTGAAGCTGGAATTACCGCGGCTGCTGGCACCAGACTTGCCCTTCAATAGGTCCTTGTTAAAGGATTTAAAGTGTACTCATTCCAATTACAGGGCCTCGGATATGAGTCCTGTATTGTTATTTTTCGTCACTACCTCCCCGAACTGGGAGTGGGTAATTTACGCGCCTGCTGCCTTCCTTAGATGTGGTAGCCGTTTCTCAGGCTCCCTCTCCGGAATCGAACCCTGATTCCCCGTTACCCGTTGCAACCATGGTAG
>CAXARV010000130.1:15000-20000 GCA_963971375.1 Platycheirus rosarum
CTGTTGCCAGGATGAGCAAATTGCCCATTTTTAATAACAAACGGATACTCAACAGGTTACGGAATTGGAACCGTATTCCCTTTCGTTCAAAATTTATCAAGTATTTAAATTTTTTTATTATTTTTTTCAAAAAAAAATATTTTTTTTTGTTTTTTTTTCTAATAACTTTTTTTTATAACTTGAAAATTTTCAGCTTTCGCCTTGAACTTAGGACCGACTAACTCGTGATCAACCACTGTTCACACGAAACCCTTCTCCACTTCAGTCCTCCAAGGTCTCATTCGATTATTTGCTACTACCACCAAGATCTGTACCAATAGCGGCTCCATGCAGGCTTACGCCAAACACTTCTAAGCACACCATTGTACCCTCCTACTCACTAAAGTTTCAAAATTTATATTCAATCGAAATTGAAATATTAATCATTTACTTTAGCGGTAATGTATAGGTATACAACTTAAGCGCCATCCATTTTAAGGGCTAGTTGCTTCGGCAGGTGAGTTGTTACACACTCCTTAGCGGATTACGACTTCCATGGCCACCGTCCTGCTGTTTTAAGCAACCAACGCCTTTCATGGTATCTGCATGAGTTGTTAATTTGGGCACCTTAACATTACGTTTGGTTCATCCCACAGCGCCAGTTCTGCTTACCAAAAGTGGCCCACTGGGCACAATATATCACAACCAAAACCTTCATATCAAGAAAGGCTAGGTTCTTACCCATTTAAAGTTTGAGAATAGGTTAAGATCGTTTCGACCCTAAGGCCTCTAATCATTCGCTTTACCAGATAAGATTATTTTAAATAATTTTTTATTGCACCAGCTATCCTGAGGGAAACTTCGGAGGGAACCAGCTACTAGATGGTTCGATTAGTCTTTCGCCCCTATACTCAATTCTGACAATCGATTTGCACGTCAGAACTGTTTCGGTCTTCCATCAGGGTTTCCCCTGACTTCAACCTGATCAAGTATAGTTCACCATCTTTCGGGTCACAGCATATATGCTCAAGGTACGCTCTAGTTAGAGGTATAAATAATATAAATATCATTATACATAACTGTATAGAACGCCCCGGGATTGAATTTATAATTCATAATAAATAATAAACTAATCCCATTTAAAAAACAGTTAAGTTAATTATGCCATTGGGTTTCATTCAAAAATACCCAATGACTTGCACATATGTTAGACTCCTTGGTCCGTGTTTCAAGACGGGTCCCGAAGGTATCCTGAATCTATCGCATTGTTAATCATAATAACGCATACATTTATAAAGAAAAAAACCCGAAAGTTTTAATTTCAATGTAAAATTTTTCGAAAAAAATTTAAGCGCATCATATAATTATATCTGTCAATGATTTATCAAATCTAATACATTTATTTTATGTTAGAAATCCGAAAATAACTAATTGGAATAAACTTAAGTAAAAGATCTTTTGATAAATATTTATTACATTAACAGATTACAATGTCCTTATATGGAAAAATTGCACACTATTTTTATAATATTTTTAAAATACCATAATATTAATGATGAATTTTCCATAATGGATATTCAGGTTCATCGGGCTTAACCTCTAAGCAGTTTCACGTACTATTTAACTCTCTATTCAGAGTTCTTTTCAACTTTCCCTCACGGTACTTGTTTACTATCGGTCTCATGGTTATATTTAGTTTTAGATGGAGTTTACCACCCACTTAGTGCTGCACTATCAAGCAACACGACTCTTTGGAAACACCTTCTAGTAATCATTAACGTTATACGGGCCTGGCACCCTCTATGGGTAAATGGCCTCATTTAAGAAGGACTTAAATCATTAATTTCTCATACTAGATTATAGATGTTCCATACACTGCATCCCATATTTGCCATAAAGACAAAATGGCTTAGTGCTGAACTGATTTCTTTTCGCTCGCCGCTACTAAGAAAATCCTTGTTAGTTTCTTTTCCTTCCCTCATTAATATGCTTAAATTCAGGGAGTTATCTCATATGAGTTGAGGTTGTTTAACATTTCTTTTTTTGTCAAATTTATATTTTATATACTCACAATTCTTTTTCTTTCTCTTACTTATTATTTTCTTTTTTCTTATTCTTTGTCTTTTTTCTTTTTTAATATCAATGCTAGTGAATTTATTTTGTATTTTATTTTATACTGATTAATTCCTCTAACAAAAAGATATTTATTGAATTTGTGTATCCGAATTGAGGTATATATTGTAAATTAATATTATGATTTTTTTTTCAAAAAAAAAAAACAAATAATATAACATATGCTTCAGCACACTTTAAAAGAAATAAATATCTTTTTCATGTACAAGCAACTTATTTAGCATAGTCTCACAACCCTCAACCATATGTAGTCCAAGCAGCACTTAAAAATTAATTCAAGTACATAACAGCATGGACTGCGATATGCGTTCAAAATGTCGATGTTCATGTGTCCTGCAGTTCACACGATGACGCACAGTTTGCTGCGTTCTTCATCGACCCATGAGCCAAGTGATCCACCGCTTAGAGTAGGTTTTTTTTTGTTTTTTTCATAAATCAATTTTTTCAAAGAAATAAAAAATATTATATTTATTTATTTCTTCAATTTTTTTTCTAACATTTACTTTATTAAAAGAAAAAGTTTGAAAAAAAATAACGTTTTTATAGTTGCGAATGTCCAAATTCAGATAAAATCTGAGTCGGTTACTTAGTGACTAAGTACAACTTGTATAACGTTATATTGTGTATATTTTTATATATATATTTAATGTTTTCTTATTGAAGGAACACGTTAATGATCCTTCCGCAGGTTCACCTACGGAAACCTTGTTACGACTTTTACTTCCTCTAAATAATCAAGTTCGGTCAACTTCTGCGAAACAACCGTAACACGTGAGCGTCACAGTGATCACGTCCGGAGACCTCACTAAATAATTCAATCGGTAGTAGCGACGGGCGGTGTGTACAAAGGGCAGGGACTTAATCAATACGAGTTAATGACTCACACTTACTGGGAATTCCAAGTTCATGTGAACAGTTTCAGTTCACAATCCCAAGCATGAAAGTGGTTCAGCGGTTTACCCGGACCTCTCGGTCTAGGAAATACACGTTGATACTTTCATTGTAGCGCGCGTGCAGCCCAGGACATCTAAGGGCATTCCAGACCTGTTATTGCTCAATCTCATTATTGCTAGACGCAATTTGTCCATTTAAGAAGCTAGTGTCCTTATAATGGGACAAACAAACAGGTACGGCTCCACTAACATAAACACATTCAAACACAATTATATTTTACTATATTCATGAATAAAGGCTATGAAAGCTTCAACACCATAATCCTGAAAGCATCTATTTAATATATTTGAGTCTCGTTCGTTATCGGAATTAACCAGACAAATCACTCCACGAACTAAGAACGGCCATGCACCACCACCCATAGATTCGAGAAAGAGCTATCAATCTGTCTTACACGCTTATGTTCGGACCTGGTAAGTTTTCCCGTGTTGAGTCAAATTAAGCCGCAGGCTCCACTCCTGGTGGTGCCCTTCCGTCAATTCCTTTAAGTTTCAGCTTTGCAACCATACTTCCCCCGGAGCCCAAAAGCTTTGGTTTCCCGGGAAGCCACTGAGAGAGCCATAGTAGTAGCTACACCCAATTGCTAGCTGGCATCGTTTATGGTTAGAACTAGGGCGGTATCTGATCGCCTTCGAACCTCTAACTTTCGTTCTTGATTAATGAAAACATCTTTGGCAAATGCTTTCGCTTAAGTTAGTCTTACGACGGTCCAAGAATTTCACCTCTCGCGTCGTAATACTAATGCCCCCAAACTGCTTCTATTAATCATTACCTCTTGATCTAAAAACCAATGAAAGTAGATCAGAGGTCTTATTTCATTATTCCATGCACAAAATATTCAGGCATTTGGAGCCTGCTTTAAGCACTCTAATTTGTTCAAAGTAATTGTACCGGCCCACAACAACACTCGATGAAGAGCACTGAAGCAGGTTTAAATAGGAGGTATAAATAATAATGCAAAGCACCATTAAATATTAGAACTCCACCGGTAATACGCTTGCATACATAAGGTAATGTACAGTCCAAAATTATGGTTTGTACTACCCGTATGAAGCACAAATTCAACTACGAACGTTTTAACCGCAACAACTTTAATATACGCTATTGAAGCTGGAATTACCGCGGCTGCTGGCACCAGACTTGCCCTTCAATAGGTCCTTGTTAAAGGATTTAAAGTGTACTCATTCCAATTACAGGGCCTCGGATATGAGTCCTGTATTGTTATTTTTCGTCACTACCTCCCCGAACTGGGAGTGGGTAATTTACGCGCCTGCTGCCTTCCTTAGATGTGGTAGCCGTTTCTCAGGCTCCCTCTCCGGAATCGAACCCTGATTCCCCGTTACCCGTTGCAACCATGGTAGTCCTAGATACTACCATCAATAGTTGATAGGGCAGACATTTGAAAGATCTGTCGTCGGTTCTGGACCATACGATCGGCAAATTATCTAGAGTTCAACCATATTAACGATTTTCGAAAAAATCGCTTGGTTTTAGACTAATAAAAGCACACGTTCCAAAGGTCCGTGTTTATATTGCATGTATTAGCTCTAGAATTACCACAGTTATCCAAGTAACTGTTAATGATCTAATGAACCATAACTGATATAATGAGCCTTTTGCGGTTTCACTTTTAATTCGTGTGTACTTAGACATGCATGGCTTAATCTTTGAGACAAGCATATAACTACTGGCAGGATCAACCAGAATAATGTTATTTTGAATTTTTCTTTTAATTGTTTTTTTTTATTACAATTATTTTATTTGTAAAACAAATATAAGAGAGAATATTTTAATATTCCCTCTTGTTTATAAAAATACTTTAAAATATTTTTTAAATAAATATTTTCAAATTTTTATTCAATTCCCTTGATATCAGCTGGAACCAAATTTTATATTTTATTTATATAAAATTTGTTTTGAAAACAGAGAATTAA
>CAXARV010000130.1:25000-30000 GCA_963971375.1 Platycheirus rosarum
CTGTTTTAAGCAACCAACGCCTTTCATGGTATCTGCATGAGTTGTTAATTTGGGCACCTTAACATTACGTTTGGTTCATCCCACAGCGCCAGTTCTGCTTACCAAAAGTGGCCCACTGGGCACAATATATCACAACCAAAACCTTCATATCAAGAAAGGCTAGGTTCTTACCCATTTAAAGTTTGAGAATAGGTTAAGATCGTTTCGACCCTAAGGCCTCTAATCATTCGCTTTACCAGATAAGATTATTTTAAATAATTTTTTATTGCACCAGCTATCCTGAGGGAAACTTCGGAGGGAACCAGCTACTAGATGGTTCGATTAGTCTTTCGCCCCTATACTCAATTTTGACAATCGATTTGCACGTCAGAACTGTTTCGGTCTTCCATCAGGGTTTCCCCTGACTTCAACCTGATCAAGTATAGTTCACCATCTTTCGGGTCACAGCATATATGCTCAAGGTACGCTCTAGTTAGAGGTATAAATAATATAAATATCATTATACATAACTGTATAGAACGCCCCGGGATTGAATTTATAATTCATAATAAATAATAAACTAATCCCATTTAAAAAACAGTTAAGTTAATTATGCCATTGGGTTTCATTCAAAAATACCCAATGACTTGCACATATGTTAGACTCCTTGGTCCGTGTTTCAAGACGGGTCCCGAAGGTATCCTGAATCTATCGCATTGTTAATCATAATAACGCATACATTTATAAAGAAAAAAACCCGAAAGTTTTAATTTCAATGTAAAATTTTTCGAAAAAAATTTAAGCGCATCATATAATTATATCTGTCAATGATTTATCAAATCTAATACATTTATTTTATGTTAGAAATCCGAAAATAACTAATTGGAATAAACTTAAGTAAAAGATCTTTTGATAAATATTTATTACATTAACAGATTACAATGTCCTTATATGGAAAAATTGCACACTATTTTTATAATATTTTTAAAATACCATAATATTAATGATGAATTTTCCATAATGGATATTCAGGTTCATCGGGCTTAACCTCTAAGCAGTTTCACGTACTATTTAACTCTCTATTCAGAGTTCTTTTCAACTTTCCCTCACGGTACTTGTTTACTATCGGTCTCATGGTTATATTTAGTTTTAGATGGAGTTTACCACCCACTTAGTGCTGCACTATCAAGCAACACGACTCTTTGGAAACACCTTCTAGTAATCATTAACGTTATACGGGCCTGGCACCCTCTATGGGTAAATGGCCTCATTTAAGAAGGACTTAAATCATTAATTTCTCATACTAGATTATAGATGTTCCATACACTGCATCCCATATTTGCCATAAAGACAAAATGGCTTAGTGCTGAACTGATTTCTTTTCGCTCGCCGCTACTAAGAAAATCCTTGTTAGTTTCTTTTCCTTCCCTCATTAATATGCTTAAATTCAGGGAGTTATCTCATATGAGTTGAGGTTGTTTAACATTTCTTTTTTTGTCAAATTTATATTTTATATACTCACAATTCTTTTTCTTTCTCTTACTTATTATTTTCTTTTTTCTTATTCTTTGTCTTTTTTCTTTTTTAATATCAATGCTAGTGAATTTATTTTGTATTTTATTTTATACTGATTAATTCCTCTAACAAAAAGATATTTATTGAATTTGTGTATCCGAATTGAGGTATATATTGTAAATTAATATTATGATTTTTTTTTCAAAAAAAAAAAACAAATAATATAACATATGCTTCAGCACACTTTAAAAGAAATAAATATCTTTTTCATGTACAAGCAACTTATTTAGCATAGTCTCACAACCCTCAACCATATGTAGTCCAAGCAGCACTTAAAAATTAATTCAAGTACATAACAGCATGGACTGCGATATGCGTTCAAAATGTCGATGTTCATGTGTCCTGCAGTTCACACGATGACGCACAGTTTGCTGCGTTCTTCATCGACCCATGAGCCAAGTGATCCACCGCTTAGAGTAGGTTTTTTTTTGTTTTTTTCATAAATCAATTTTTTCAAAGAAATAAAAAATATTATATTTATTTATTTCTTCAATTTTTTTTCTAACATTTACTTTATTAAAAGAAAAAGTTTGAAAAAAAATAACGTTTTTATAGTTGCGAATGTCCAAATTCAGATAAAATCTGAGTCGGTTACTTAGTGACTAAGTACAACTTGTATAACGTTATATTGTGTATATTTTTATATATATATTTAATGTTTTCTTATTGAAGGAACACGTTAATGATCCTTCCGCAGGTTCACCTACGGAAACCTTGTTACGACTTTTACTTCCTCTAAATAATCAAGTTCGGTCAACTTCTGCGAAACAACCGTAACACGTGAGCGTCACAGTGATCACGTCCGGAGACCTCACTAAATAATTCAATCGGTAGTAGCGACGGGCGGTGTGTACAAAGGGCAGGGACTTAATCAATACGAGTTAATGACTCACACTTACTGGGAATTCCAAGTTCATGTGAACAGTTTCAGTTCACAATCCCAAGCATGAAAGTGGTTCAGCGGTTTACCCGGACCTCTCGGTCTAGGAAATACACGTTGATACTTTCATTGTAGCGCGCGTGCAGCCCAGGACATCTAAGGGCATTCCAGACCTGTTATTGCTCAATCTCATTATTGCTAGACGCAATTTGTCCATTTAAGAAGCTAGTGTCCTTATAATGGGACAAACAAACAGGTACGGCTCCACTAACATAAACACATTCAAACACAATTATATTTTACTATATTCATGAATAAAGGCTATGAAAGCTTCAACACCATAATCCTGAAAGCATCTATTTAATATATTTGAGTCTCGTTCGTTATCGGAATTAACCAGACAAATCACTCCACGAACTAAGAACGGCCATGCACCACCACCCATAGATTCGAGAAAGAGCTATCAATCTGTCTTACACGCTTATGTTCGGACCTGGTAAGTTTTCCCGTGTTGAGTCAAATTAAGCCGCAGGCTCCACTCCTGGTGGTGCCCTTCCGTCAATTCCTTTAAGTTTCAGCTTTGCAACCATACTTCCCCCGGAGCCCAAAAGCTTTGGTTTCCCGGGAAGCCACTGAGAGAGCCATAGTAGTAGCTACACCCAATTGCTAGCTGGCATCGTTTATGGTTAGAACTAGGGCGGTATCTGATCGCCTTCGAACCTCTAACTTTCGTTCTTGATTAATGAAAACATCTTTGGCAAATGCTTTCGCTTAAGTTAGTCTTACGACGGTCCAAGAATTTCACCTCTCGCGTCGTAATACTAATGCCCCCAAACTGCTTCTATTAATCATTACCTCTTGATCTAAAAACCAATGAAAGTAGATCAGAGGTCTTATTTCATTATTCCATGCACAAAATATTCAGGCATTTGGAGCCTGCTTTAAGCACTCTAATTTGTTCAAAGTAATTGTACCGGCCCACAACAACACTCGATGAAGAGCACTGAAGCAGGTTTAAATAGGAGGTATAAATAATAATGCAAAGCACCATTAAATATTAGAACTCCACCGGTAATACGCTTGCATACATAAGGTAATGTACAGTCCAAAATTATGGTTTGTACTACCCGTATGAAGCACAAATTCAACTACGAACGTTTTAACCGCAACAACTTTAATATACGCTATTGAAGCTGGAATTACCGCGGCTGCTGGCACCAGACTTGCCCTTCAATAGGTCCTTGTTAAAGGATTTAAAGTGTACTCATTCCAATTACAGGGCCTCGGATATGAGTCCTGTATTGTTATTTTTCGTCACTACCTCCCCGAACTGGGAGTGGGTAATTTACGCGCCTGCTGCCTTCCTTAGATGTGGTAGCCGTTTCTCATGCTCCCTCTCCGGAATCGAACCCTGATTCCCCGTTACCCGTTGCAACCATGGTAGTCCTAGATACTACCATCAATAGTTGATAGGGCAGACATTTGAAAGATCTGTCGTCGGTTCTGGACCATACGATCGGCAAATTATCTAGAGTTCAACCATATTAACGATTTTCGAAAAAATCGCTTGGTTTTAGACTAATAAAAGCACACGTTCCAAAGGTCCGTGTTTATATTGCATGTATTAGCTCTAGAATTACCACAGTTATCCAAGTAACTGTTAATGATCTAATGAACCATAACTGATATAATGAGCCTTTTGCGGTTTCACTTTTAATTCGTGTGTACTTAGACATGCATGGCTTAATCTTTGAGACAAGCATATAACTACTGGCAGGATCAACCAGAATAATGTTATTTTGAATTTTTCTTTTAATTGTTTTTTTTTATTACAATTATTTTATTTGTAAAACAAATATAAGAGAGAATATTTTAATATTCCCTCTTGTTTATAAAAATACTTTAAAATATTTTTTAAATAAATATTTTCAAATTTTTATTCAATTCCCTTGATATCAGCTGGAACCAAATTTTATATTTTATTTATATAAAATTTGTTTTGAAAACAGAGAATTAATAATTCTCTTTTTCATTCATTCCCACTTATAGGAAAAAACAAACTCAAAATCATTTTTTTCTATAAGTCTCCAGTTTACACTAGTATAATTTTTAGCCATTATATGTAAACCCGTACTACACCCATCCGTGAGCCATTGTGGTTATGAACCGACCCCTTCAGTAATAATAGTACATCACCAAAACGTATTTCGTGATACGAATGTTAATTCGCACCCCAACTTAGGAAGAAAGCAGTCAAACAGCCACTGCTCTCCTAGGGATTCGTACGATTACCGCCTATCCCATGTATAGGTTGGAAAACAGCCATTAGTACATTTTAAAATTTCATACAAATAGTTATACTTCTCGTATATTTTCATACAATGTTTATTTTCTTGCAGGGACTTTGAAAATATTTCATTTAAACTTATTAACAAATTTCATTTTAATTGTATTTTATAATTTGTTCGGCCTATCCCATGTATAGGTTGGAAAACAGCCATTAGTACATTTTAAAATTTCATACAAATAGTTATACTTCTCGTATATTTTCACACAATGTTTATTT
>CAXARV010000130.1:35000-40856 GCA_963971375.1 Platycheirus rosarum
TAATAAACTAATCCCATTTAAAAAACAGTTAAGTTAATTATGCCATTGGGTTTCATTCAAAAATACCCAATGACTTGCACATATGTTAGACTCCTTGGTCCGTGTTTCAAGACGGGTCCCGAAGGTATCCTGAATCTATCGCATTGTTAATCATAATAACGCATACATTTATAAAGAAAAAAACCCGAAAGTTTTAATTTCAATGTAAAATTTTTCGAAAAAAATTTAAGCGCATCATATAATTATATCTGTCAATGATTTATCAAATCTAATACATTTATTTTATGTTAGAAATCCGAAAATAACTAATTGGAATAAACTTAAGTAAAAGATCTTTTGATAAATATTTATTACATTAACAGATTACAATGTCCTTATATGGAAAAATTGCACACTATTTTTATAATATTTTTAAAATACCATAATATTAATGATGAATTTTCCATAATGGATATTCAGGTTCATCGGGCTTAACCTCTAAGCAGTTTCACGTACTATTTAACTCTCTATTCAGAGTTCTTTTCAACTTTCCCTCACGGTACTTGTTTACTATCGGTCTCATGGTTATATTTAGTTTTAGATGGAGTTTACCACCCACTTAGTGCTGCACTATCAAGCAACACGACTCTTTGGAAACACCTTCTAGTAATCATTAACGTTATACGGGCCTGGCACCCTCTATGGGTAAATGGCCTCATTTAAGAAGGACTTAAATCATTAATTTCTCATACTAGATTATAGATGTTCCATACACTGCATCCCATATTTGCCATAAAGACAAAATGGCTTAGTGCTGAACTGATTTCTTTTCGCTCGCCGCTACTAAGAAAATCCTTGTTAGTTTCTTTTCCTTCCCTCATTAATATGCTTAAATTCAGGGAGTTATCTCATATGAGTTGAGGTTGTTTAACATTTCTTTTTTTGTCAAATTTATATTTTATATACTCACAATTCTTTTTCTTTCTCTTACTTATTATTTTCTTTTTTCTTATTCTTTGTCTTTTTTCTTTTTTAATATCAATGCTAGTGAATTTATTTTGTATTTTATTTTATACTGATTAATTCCTCTAACAAAAAGATATTTATTGAATTTGTGTATCCGAATTGAGGTATATATTGTAAATTAATATTATGATTTTTTTTTCAAAAAAAAAAAACAAATAATATAACATATGCTTCAGCACACTTTAAAAGAAATAAATATCTTTTTCATGTACAAGCAACTTATTTAGCATAGTCTCACAACCCTCAACCATATGTAGTCCAAGCAGCACTTAAAAATTAATTCAAGTACATAACAGCATGGACTGCGATATGCGTTCAAAATGTCGATGTTCATGTGTCCTGCAGTTCACACGATGACGCACAGTTTGCTGCGTTCTTCATCGACCCATGAGCCAAGTGATCCACCGCTTAGAGTAGGTTTTTTTTTGTTTTTTTCATAAATCAATTTTTTCAAAGAAATAAAAAATATTATATTTATTTATTTCTTCAATTTTTTTTCTAACATTTACTTTATTAAAAGAAAAAGTTTGAAAAAAAATAACGTTTTTATAGTTGCGAATGTCCAAATTCAGATAAAATCTGAGTCGGTTACTTAGTGACTAAGTACAACTTGTATAACGTTATATTGTGTATATTTTTATATATATATTTAATGTTTTCTTATTGAAGGAACACGTTAATGATCCTTCCGCAGGTTCACCTACGGAAACCTTGTTACGACTTTTACTTCCTCTAAATAATCAAGTTCGGTCAACTTCTGCGAAACAACCGTAACACGTGAGCGTCACAGTGATCACGTCCGGAGACCTCACTAAATAATTCAATCGGTAGTAGCGACGGGCGGTGTGTACAAAGGGCAGGGACTTAATCAATACGAGTTAATGACTCACACTTACTGGGAATTCCAAGTTCATGTGAACAGTTTCAGTTCACAATCCCAAGCATGAAAGTGGTTCAGCGGTTTACCCGGACCTCTCGGTCTAGGAAATACACGTTGATACTTTCATTGTAGCGCGCGTGCAGCCCAGGACATCTAAGGGCATTCCAGACCTGTTATTGCTCAATCTCATTATTGCTAGACGCAATTTGTCCATTTAAGAAGCTAGTGTCCTTATAATGGGACAAACAAACAGGTACGGCTCCACTAACATAAACACATTCAAACACAATTATATTTTACTATATTCATGAATAAAGGCTATGAAAGCTTCAACACCATAATCCTGAAAGCATCTATTTAATATATTTGAGTCTCGTTCGTTATCGGAATTAACCAGACAAATCACTCCACGAACTAAGAACGGCCATGCACCACCACCCATAGATTCGAGAAAGAGCTATCAATCTGTCTTACACGCTTATGTTCGGACCTGGTAAGTTTTCCCGTGTTGAGTCAAATTAAGCCGCAGGCTCCACTCCTGGTGGTGCCCTTCCGTCAATTCCTTTAAGTTTCAGCTTTGCAACCATACTTCCCCCGGAGCCCAAAAGCTTTGGTTTCCCGGGAAGCCACTGAGAGAGCCATAGTAGTAGCTACACCCAATTGCTAGCTGGCATCGTTTATGGTTAGAACTAGGGCGGTATCTGATCGCCTTCGAACCTCTAACTTTCGTTCTTGATTAATGAAAACATCTTTGGCAAATGCTTTCGCTTAAGTTAGTCTTACGACGGTCCAAGAATTTCACCTCTCGCGTCGTAATACTAATGCCCCCAAACTGCTTCTATTAATCATTACCTCTTGATCTAAAAACCAATGAAAGTAGATCAGAGGTCTTATTTCATTATTCCATGCACAAAATATTCAGGCATTTGGAGCCTGCTTTAAGCACTCTAATTTGTTCAAAGTAATTGTACCGGCCCACAACAACACTCGATGAAGAGCACTGAAGCAGGTTTAAATAGGAGGTATAAATAATAATGCAAAGCACCATTAAATATTAGAACTCCACCGGTAATACGCTTGCATACATAAGGTAATGTACAGTCCAAAATTATGGTTTGTACTACCCGTATGAAGCACAAATTCAACTACGAACGTTTTAACCGCAACAACTTTAATATACGCTATTGAAGCTGGAATTACCGCGGCTGCTGGCACCAGACTTGCCCTTCAATAGGTCCTTGTTAAAGGATTTAAAGTGTACTCATTCCAATTACAGGGCCTCGGATATGAGTCCTGTATTGTTATTTTTCGTCACTACCTCCCCGAACTGGGAGTGGGTAATTTACGCGCCTGCTGCCTTCCTTAGATGTGGTAGCCGTTTCTCAGGCTCCCTCTCCGGAATCGAACCCTGATTCCCCGTTACCCGTTGCAACCATGGTAGTCCTAGATACTACCATCAATAGTTGATAGGGCAGACATTTGAAAGATCTGTCGTCGGTTCTGGACCATACGATCGGCAAATTATCTAGAGTTCAACCATATTAACGATTTTCGAAAAAATCGCTTGGTTTTAGACTAATAAAAGCACACGTTCCAAAGGTCCGTGTTTATATTGCATGTATTAGCTCTAGAATTACCACAGTTATCCAAGTAACTGTTAATGATCTAATGAACCATAACTGATATAATGAGCCTTTTGCGGTTTCACTTTTAATTCGTGTGTACTTAGACATGCATGGCTTAATCTTTGAGACAAGCATATAACTACTGGCAGGATCAACCAGAATAATGTTATTTTGAATTTTTCTTTTAATTGTTTTTTTTTATTACAATTATTTTATTTGTAAAACAAATATAAGAGAGAATATTTTAATATTCCCTCTTGTTTATAAAAATACTTTAAAATATTTTTTAAATAAATATTTTCAAATTTTTATTCAATTCCCTTGATATCAGCTGGAACCAAATTTTATATTTTATTTATATAAAATTTGTTTTGAAAACAGAGAATTAATAATTCTCTTTTTCATTCATTCCCACTTATAGGAAAAAACAAACTCAAAATCATTTTTTTCTATAAGTCTCCAGTTTACACTAGTATAATTTTTAGCCATTATATGTAAACCCGTACTACACCCATCCGTGAGCCATTGTGGTTATGAACCGACCCCTTCAGTAATAATAGTACATCACCAAAACGTATTTCGTGATACGAATGTTAATTCGCACCCCAACTTAGGAAGAAAGCAGTCAAACAGCCACTGCTCTCCTAGGGATTCGTACGATTACCGCCTATCCCATGTATAGGTTGGAAAACAGCCATTAGTACATTTTAAAATTTCATACAAATAGTTATACTTCTCGTATATTTTCATACAATGTTTATTTTCTTGCAGGGACTTTGAAAATATTTCATTTAAACTTATTAACAAATTTCATTTTAATTGTATTTTATAATTTGTTCGGCCTATCCCATGTATAGGTTGGAAAACAGCCATTAGTACATTTTAAAATTTCATACAAATAGTTATACTTCTCGTATATTTTCACACAATGTTTATTTTCTTGCAGGGACTTTGAAAATATTTCATTTAAAATAAAATAAAATGTATATTCAATTATTTTTTCTTGATTTCTCATATATTTTGTAGTTAAAAAAATAGACTTTAGTACATTTGATTTTTTGGGGGTGATTTCTCATATAAATGCCTTTTCGAAGTCTAGAACTGCGTTCATTGCTGGCTGGAGAATAATGTGAAGATTATAATCAAATTTTATTTTTAGTTTTAAAATGTAGTGTAGTAATTTGTGTTATTATTATTTCTGCTTCCAGGCAAAATTTCGACCACAAAACGTTACATTTTAATTTTTCCAAACAATATAATATGGATGAAAGGATTTTTAAGCTTTTTTGGGCCAAATATATATTGTTTAGATATCTTCTTCTTCTTCTTCATCTTCTTCTTCTTCTTCTCTTCTTCTTCTTCTTCTTCTTCTCTTCTTCTTCTTCTTCTTCTTCTTCTTCTTCTTCTTCTTCTTCTTCTTTTGTCTAAGTACTTTTTTTGCTAAGTACTTTTCTTCTTCCTTTTTTTCTAAGTACCTCTCTTAGGTACTTCTACATACGCGTCTTCGTCTAAGAACTTCTCTTTGACGTACGCCTTCTTCTTGTAAGTATCGTTACGTCTTTTTCTTAATTAACTTTTAACCAAGATGGGTTGTTAACATTACAATTACTTCGTTAATTGCAGTTTTTTTTTATAGTTCATGTTAATGAAATATTTTATGTACCTCGTCACTATTAAGATGACGATCATTTGAAAACCATTAGTGCCTTGTTCTCAACGTCGCCAAGTCAAGGTCAAAGTGACGAGCGTTTGTTATATTGTTTTTTTTACTGCGTTAATTGCAGTCTTTTTTTTATATATTCCATGTTAAAGAAATATATTTTTCAACGTCACTATTAATTAAGGGGACGACCATTTTATAATATTTGAATTAGGAGAAACAACATTTTGCTGCTCTCTAAACGTCACTAATAACATGACGAAACATTGGGCTACCTTGAGAAACAACATTTCCTCTCTCAACGTCACTAATAAGATGACGACATGACAACTTCTCCAAGACGAGCGTTTGTTATATTGTTTTTTTTTACTGCGTTAATTGCAGTCTTTTTTTTATATATTCCATGTTAAAGAAATATATTTTTCAACGTCACTATTAATTAAGGGGACGACCATTTTATAATATTTGAATTAGGAGAAACAACATTTTGCTGCTCTCTAAACGTCACTAATAACATGACGAAACATTGGGCTACCTTGAGAAACAACATTTCCTCTCTCAACGTCACTAATAAGATGACGACATGACAACTTCTCCAAGACGAGCGTTTGTTATATTGTTTTTTTTTACTGCGTTAATTGCAGTCTTTTTTTTATATATTCCATGTTAAAGAAATATATTTTTCA
>CAXARV010000131.1:7500-15000 GCA_963971375.1 Platycheirus rosarum
TATTATTATTATTATTATTATTATTATTATTATTATTATTATTATTATTATTATTATTATTATTATTATTATTATTATTATTATTATTATTATTATTATTATTATTATTATTATTATTATTATTATTATTATTATTATTATTATTATTATTATTATTATTATTATTATTATTATTATTATTATTATTATTATTATTATTATTATTATTATTATTATTATTATTATTATTATTATTATTATTATTATTATTATTATTATTATTATTATTATTATTATTATTATTATTATTATTATTATTATTATTATTATTATTATTATTATTATTATTATTATTAAATCGTATCCCACAAAACTTATCCTTTCAGGGAGATCGTTTGAGTTGAAAGGAGAAGAAATGAAACGATCAATACTTTACTTTATCCCTGAGATGAATTCTCGTGCACACGCTGACGCCGGGCAATATACTTCCTTTATTTTTTTAGATCTTTGCCATGGTACACTCCTGCCCTTTTGCCGTATAAATCTTCAAATTCATAAAGATAGTTGCCAATGATTTTGCTGACCCTCATTTTCACAAACTTAGGGCTGAGTTTCGCACAGAACCTTTTTGATGCGTCACTTTGGGCAAAATTTCGTCGAAACACAATATCGCCAGGGTTAAACTTGACATCCCTGCTTCTCAAGTTATACTGATTTTCATACCGTGTATGAGCATTAGCAAGAGAGGTCTTTATTTTGGAGTGAATAATATTCATTTGGGATGCCTTTGATACCATGTCCACGTTAGTGTTGTTAAGGCTGTTTAATGTACGAAGCAATTTATAATCCAAGCCATGTTCCACACATCTTTGTCCAAATAGAGCTTCATACGGTGACATGTTGATAGCTGAATGAACCGTTGTACGTAAAGCCCTGGCTATGGATTGCAAATTTCCATCCCAATTTCTCTGATCCGGATCGATGTAGGATCTGATAGCAGCGAGTATCGACCTATTTACTCTTTCGCTGGCATTCGCTTGCGGCGAGTAAACGGCTGTTCTAACATGAGTTATGCCATACGTCGTCAGACGATCCTCAAATTCGCGGCTGCTGAACTGTTTTCCATTGTCCGAGAGAATAGTTTCCGGTACTCCGAAAACGCAAAACACCTGCTCATGCAGGAATCGGAGAACAGAATCCGTCGTGGCCTTTCGAAGTGCCTTGACGACAACAAACTTTGTCAGCTGGTCCAACGCAATCACAATGTGTGTGTTTCCGTCTCTAGAGCGTGGATATGGTCCCAGGAAATCGATGTACAGCATCTGGAAGGGTCTCTCGGCCAAAAATGTTTTACCCATTGGAGGTCTTAGGGTTGTATTTGGTGCTTTCGTTGCTTTGCAAATGTCGCAGCTCCCAATAAACGTCTTTACTTGAGCTGCCATGTTAGGCCAGTAGAATTGTTGCTGCAGTCGAAACAATGTTTTGGCAATTCCACCATGCGAAGCTCGTGGTGGCCGATGAGCGAGAGCAATCAGGCGCTCAGTCAGCGGTTCTGGAACCCAAAGCTTCCAAGTATGGTCGTCCTCAGCAGGATTTCCTGTACTACATTTAACCTTCTTATAGACGAAATTTTCCGACACTTGAAGATCAGGTAGTTCATCTTTTTGTTCTTTGATGCTGTCGATGAGCTTACGGTAGTCCGTAGATTGAAAACTAGGATCCGCAAGATCAAGGTGCAACACATCACAGGGATCTTTCAGCATCGAGGCATCAGAAAACAGAGCATCTACCCCATACACCCGTGAAAGTGCATCAGGCACAACATTCTGGGTTCCTTTGCGATGTTCGATAGTGAAGTCGAATCCCTGAAGCTTTAAACTCCATCTCGCTAACCGTCCACTGAGATCTTTCTGGCCCATCAACCACTTCAAACTCGCATGGTCTGTCACGATTCTGAACGGGTGTCCTTCCACATAGGCTCGGAACTTCTGCACTCCCATGACAGCTGCCAGACATTCACGCTCGGTAACACTGTAGTTGCGCTGGGCCGAGTTGAGTTTCTGCGAGTGGTAGTAAATTGGTCGTTCTCTACCACTTTCGTCTAGTTGGCTCAACACACATCCGATGCCGGTATTTGATGCATCGCAGAGTATCAGGAACTCCTTTGTAAAGTCCGGGTTCACAAGGAGGGGAGCAGTGGTTAAGGCTAATTTAATTCGCTTGAAGGCTTCCATAGCCTCGTCTGTAAAATGAAACTTCTTTCCCTTTTTTAACGTGTCGGTGATTGGACCCGCCAAGGACGAAAAGTCCTTCACAAATCGCCGGTACCATCCTGCAAGTCCCAGAAAGCGCCTTACCTGCTTCGTTGAGGTAGGGGTTGGAAACTCAGAAATGGCTGTCACCTTTTCCGGATCCGTTTTCAGACATCCATCGCCCACGATGTACCCAAGGTACTTCAGCTCCTTGAAGCAGAATTTGGACTTTTGTACGTTGATCGTTAGTCCCGCTTCCTTCAGTTGACTTGCCAAAATCTCCAACAGCTTAACATGCTCCTCGAACGTACTTGATACTACCAATAGGTCGTCTAGGTACGGAAAGATTTTCTCTCGCAGATGGTGGGGTACCACTTTGTCCATCAATCTGACCATACGTTGTGGCGCATTGCAGAGGCCAAAGGGCATGACCGTAAACTGAAGCAGGGGCATGCCGGGCACAGTAAACGCTGTCTTTTCCCTGGATGATCTCTCCAGAGGGATCTGCCAGAAAGCGTCTTTCAAGTCCACACTCGAAATGAAATGTGTACCTGGAAGTCGCGATAGCAATCCTTCTATATGAGGAAGTGGATACGCATCTTTCCTTGTCTTAGCGTTGACCTTCCTGTAATCGAGGCATAAGCGATTTTTACCGGGCTTTCGCACTAAGACCACAGGAGAACTCCACGCACTGTTACTTTCCTCAATAATTCCGAGCTTAAGCATACGATCCAATTCCTCATAAAGCAGTTTCTGCACCGCCGGAGAAATTGGGTAATGACGTTGCTTAATGGGCTCTGCATCCCCTGTGTCAATGATATGTTCTTCTAGCCGGGTTTTTCCTAGGCCTTCTACCGCGGAGGAAGGGAACCGGCTTATGGTGTCTTTTAACCGTTTGGAGTCCTCATCGGTAAGGATGTGGGCATTCGGGTCCGTCTCTGTCGGGCATGGAGATGAAGTGATTTCAGAGATCAGCTGAGGAGCGATATCGAACTCCCTCCAGAAGTCTATGCCGAGGTACAGTTTCTGTTGTAACGATGGAACCAGGTAAAGGGGAATTTTTTTCGTCAACCCTTTGTATGAGACATCAGCATAGACTTTGCCTACTATAGCTTGATGTTGACCATCGGCAGTCTTAACCTCACGAGAAAGTTTCGAGATTATTTGGCCGTGTTTTTCGAGGAATCCCAAACCATCAGCTCCCAGGCAACTAATACTGGCGCCACTGTCGAGCAAACCAAGGAGAGGCTCTACAAAAAGGTGAACGGTAGCATATGGTCGAGGATCCTCCGAGCTACACAACGTTGTTGCTTCGATAGCCTTGAATGCCTCCTTCTTATCTCGAAATTTTTTCCTTAGCTTCGCCACTTTATCTGATGTAATAGTATGCTGGGTTCCAAAAATCCGTTTTCGCACATCTAGATAGTTTTGGAGTCTTTCATGGAGGGGTTTCAGGGGTGTCCTCAGAGCGACGGATGGTGATGGGGCTGTAGCTTCTTGGGACTCACGCGGTCGGTTCAATATGCGGATAGCAGGGACTGGTGTATTAGTTAGAGGTTTGTCAGGATCTAGTAAGAATTTGGAATCCCTGCAGGGGGCGGAAGGTAAAGATGTTACTTGCACTCCGGGTTCTTCTCCTGAGAGCAGTTTTCCCGGGGCTTCAGACTGCTCTTCGAACCGTTTCCCGAGCATCGAGGACATTGCGGAGAGATGGTGTTTTCCCAACCACATTTAAAACAAAAGAGGGACCTCTGGGGGTCAGAGCACTCAATAAACGAGTGACCCTTACCTTTGCAATTCCAGCAAGTGTAATTGCGAGTGTCTCTATCCTTTTGGTTGTGGAAAGCCTCGATCTTGAGAAGTGAAGAAGCTTCTTTCTCCGTTTCCTCAGAAACGAGTTCTGAAATAGCACTCCTACGTGGAGGTGGTATTTGTCCAGGTCGCATTCTTGGTACTTCGCGGTCGAGGATATATTTTTCTACTTTCCGACAGGCATGAACCATATCGACCAATGAATTTGCCCTGAAGGTTATGAGGACCATCCCTAACTGACGACGGACATTGCTTCGCAGCAGGTCGATAATTTCGGTATCTGGTTTCGGATTCATCATCCTCCCGTTTAATTTTTGAACATCAGAGTAGAAATCATCGAACTTCTCCGTTGGGCCTTGAAATCTATCATACAATTTCCTTGACAACTCCGAATCCGTTTCTAGGCTCCTGAACTGCTCAACTAAGGCATCCTGGAGTACCAACCAGGTGATATCGGGGTTCCCCTTCAGGTAAACCCAGAACCAGGTCTCTACTGGGCCAGCAACAAAATGGTGGAAGTTAAGAACCACATCATCCCATGGGGCACCGTAGCTCGTCCTCAGGCGATCCAACCGGAACAGAAAATCGTCGACGGACATAGATCGATTGTCAAATTTCAACCCCCACTTATGAAAATGGAACTGGTGTGACCTAAACCCGGTATTTCGAGGTCCTTGCTGAACTTGTGGATTGTTGACGGGATTACTCAAATTCATTCTATCCAGTTGCTGAAAAAACTCGTCCAAGTTGGAGGTTTCGGCTGCAGCATTTCCTCGTGGAGGTGTACGTTGTCGAGAAGGAGTTCGGTTCCTAGGTGGTGAGCGCTCACGAGTAGGAGAACGGGGAGGAGATAGGCAGAGGAGGTCCTTTGGTTGGCAAGGTCCCTTTTGAAGATTAGGACGATTGACTTCGGGGGTTGGTGCCAAAAGAGTTTCTCGAACAATTCCAGCTACTTCGTCCCGTAGAGCTGTTCTAGTCCTCTCCAGCTCCACAGAAAAGAACCGAAAATCTTCCGATCGACTTGCTGTCACAGCTGCGGTGACCACGTCACGTATGTAGTCCTTCAATCGATCCTCATTCCCTCCCAAGGAATCCCGAACTGTAGGGGCCCTCTGAGGGGAGACTCCATTATTGGCTTGGGCCAATAGAGAGGCAGCTCCCTGATTTGCACTAGCTTCAGAGCGACTTGGTGACGGACCCTGGGGTGTAGCTAGTTCTGCAAAAGACTCGGTTAATTGGGACCTCAGGATACGGCCCCGAAGACTGCCCCTAGGCTTTTGCACTACAGTGCCCCCTCGTTTCTTTGGCATATTTAAAAGATCTTAAAAAACTAAGAGTAGGGAAATCGGGATAGCTAAACAAAATTTTATAGAACGTAGAAGAGTAGGAAAGTAAAGTGTTACAAACTCAACTTTAAATTGAATCGAAATAAAACCGCTAGGAAATACTCAAATGCCGAAGAGAAGAGCGAAACAGAATAAGGAAAAAAAAATCTTTCGGTAAAAAAAAATTCAATGTTAAAAGATTTAGCACAAATAAAAGAAGGGAACAAATTTTTTTTTTTTTTTTTTTTTTTTTTTATAAGGAATCTAAAAAAAAAGGTTTATAACTAATTAAAAATTAAGAATTAAAAAAAAATAAAGGAAAATCAAAAGGGTTTATAAAGAAAATTCAACAAAAAGTAGCCGAAGTGCGCTTGAAACCAAAAAGAAATTAGAGCTAATTCTACAACCTTAAAGGGATAGTAAAAAAAAATAACAAAAATCGAATACTTAAAGATATTCAGTAAAAAAAATATAAATAAAAGTTCAGAATTTTTCAAAAAAAATCCACAAATTTTTCAAAACCAAAAATTTCAAAAAAAAATTTCAAAAAACAAAAATTTCAAAAAAAAAATTTCAAAACAAATTCAAAATATTCAAAAAAAATTAAAAAAAATTACAAAAAAAAACAGAAATTTTAAAGAAAATCAAAAAAGAAGAAACAGAAAAAAAATGGTGTTACTTAACTTACTATCAATGATCTCATACAGTCAAGGTGGAAGCGAAACAGAAGAGAGCACAAGAACAACTACTAATGGAAATGAAGACCGGTAATCCCCCTATGAAATCACAAAGTTTGACCCGAATACTAACAATTCTGATACATTCCGACTACTGCATTCTGGACCTAGGACGTAATGGGATGACTGGGTGTGTGCTTGCAATATGCAGTTGGCATTTCCGCCAAGCTGACAGCCAAGCATTTGCCCCCTGAACCCAACAAATCATAAGTTAAGTCATTATCAAATATCTTAAACATTTGAAGCCGATTTACAAAATAAGAAAAAAAAATCAAACTTAAGCTTTAAAACATTGACTTCTGAACTGAATGTATAACTAATTCGTTGGAACGCAACAGCCTAAACGAGAGGAGACCTCATTTAGCGGTCGTTCAAACAAAAAAAAAAAACTTTACGAATGCTATTGATTATATGAAAAAAGCACAACTGCATCCCTAGGCCAAGACACAATATGGGTCCGCAGCATAATTATATTCATATTCCGAGTCAAGCTTTCCCAAAAGTTGAAAAAAAAGTTGGACGAATTCGGGCCCCACGTTGGGCGCCACCTGTAACGAAACCATGATGTTTATCGACCTCTCCCTCCTATACCACCATTGCAACCCCCTGTCTACAGGTACAAGAGGCTGGTCCTGGCAGCAAAAGGGAGAGGGTGTCCAGGCCATGACCACTCGGCATGCTTGCAAACGCACAAACTAGCTCGTCGGCGGTGTGGGTTCTTGCAGTCGCGTTCCTGGACAAGTGTTACGAAATTGTCATGCCAAAAAAAATAAAAAGAGTAAAAAAAAATATAATTGCAGAAGCCCGAATTCGTCAATATATGTGAGAGTTTTGATTCATATAGGAAAGGGTCATTGATGGAATAGACCCTCGAAGGAATTACCCACCCAAGTATCACCAAGATACCTCCTTGGCTACCACGACCTCCATTTCTATGTGGTAGCCCCGAATCTGATACGACATACGCTTACCCGGTCCTCATTTCACCCAGCGAATCCTTACTCCCAGAACACTTCCACCTCCTACTTATTTCCTTAGACGGCCATGGTATGTACTTTACCTAAGGATTTAAAAAAAAAAAAAACGAAAAAAAAACTTCCCAAATTCATTGCAGATACATCCACCACAATTCGTAGCGCAAGACAAAAAAATAAAAAAAAATACACAGTTATATTGAGCTTGCAAATTAATATCTTTTAATGGCCAGTAAATTTGTGTATCTAAATCTAAGTATATATATACATTAAAAAAAAATGATAATCAAATAAAATTAACTTCTTAATTTATATATAAGTAAAGGATACCAAAATTACTAAAACAAAAGGAAAAGTTTAGTCCAAAAATATTTGTTTTCTTCAAAAAAAAAAAAGGAAAAAAAAAAGCATATGGCAACCC
>CAXARV010000132.1:10000-27500 GCA_963971375.1 Platycheirus rosarum
TATTATTATTATTATTATTATTATTATTATTATTATTATTATTATTATTATTATTATTATTATTATTATTATTATTATTATTATATTATTATTATTATTATTATTATTATTATTATTATTATTATTATTATTATTATTATTATTATTATTATTATTATTATTATTATTATTATTATTATTATTATTATTATTATTATTATTATATTATTATTATTATTATTATTATTATTATTATTATTATTATTATTATTATTATTATTATTATTATTATTATTATTATTATTATTTTTATTATTATTATTATTATTATTATTATTATTATTATTATTATTATTATTATTATTATTATTATTATTATTATTATTATTATTATTATTATTATTATTATTATTATTATTATTATTATTATTATTATTATTATTATTATTATTATTATTATTATTATTATTATTATTATTATTATTATTATTATTATTATTATTATTATTATTATTATTATTATTATTATTATTATTATTATTATTATTATTATTATTATTATTATTATTATTATTATTATTATTATTATTATTATTATTATTATTATTATTATTATTATTATTATTATTATTATTATTATTATTATTATTATTATTATTATTATTATTATTATTATTATTATTATTATTATTATTATTATTATTATTATTATTATTATTATTATTATTATTATTATTATTATTATTATTATTATTATTATTATTATTATTATTATTATTATTATTATTATTATTATTATTATTATTATTATTATTATTATTATTATTATTATTATTATTATTATTATTATTATTATTATATTATTATTATTATTATTATTATTATTATTATTATTATTATTATTATTATTATTATTATTATTATTATTATTATTATTATTATATTATTATTATTATTATTATTATTATTATTATTATTATTATTATTATTATTATTATTATTATTATTATTATTATTATTATTATTATTATTATTATTATTATTATTATTATTATTATTATTATTATTATTATTATTATTATTATTATTATTATTATTATTATTATTATTATTATTATTATTATTATTATTATTATTATTATTATTATTATTATTATTATTATTATTATTATTATTATTATTATTATTATTATTATTATTATTATTATTATTATTATTATTATTATTATTATTATTATTATTATTATTATTATTATTATTATTATTATTATTATTATTATTATTATTATTATTATTATTATTATTATTATTATTATTATTATTATTATTATTATTATTATTATTATTATTATTATTATTATTATTATTATTATTATTATTATTATTATTATTATTATTATTATTATTATTATTATTATTATTATTATTATTATTATTATTATTATTATTATTATTATTATTATTATTATTATTATTATTATTATTATTATTATTATTATTATTATTATTATTATTATTATTATTATTATTATTATTATTATTATTATTATTATTATTATTATTATTATTATTATTATTATTATTATTATTATTATTATTATTATTATTATTATTATTATTATTATTATTATTATTATTATTATTATTTTATTATTATTATTATTATTATTATTATTATTATTATTATTATTATTATTATTATTATTATTATTATTATTATTATTATTATTATTATTATTATTATTATTATTATTATTATTATTATTATTATTATTATTATTATTATTATTATTATTATTATTATTATTATTATTATTATTATTATTATTATTATTATTATCAAATCTCCCAAAACATTGTTGAGCTAACTGGTGCAGTTAGCAACTTGATAGGCCAGATCAAGGGACTTGATAAAAGACTTCAAGTTGTAGAGGAAAGGACAATTGTGCCAGGTCCTTCGGTGGGTGCCTTAGGCACCTTCCTCAAACGGAGGCTGAGTTGAAAGAAATTAGTAAGCTTCCTGATTGTGTTAATAATAATAATATTATTATTATTATTATTATTATTATTATTATTATTATTATTATTATTATTATTATTATTATTATTATTATTATTTTTATTATTATTATTATTATTATTATTATTATTATTATTATTATTATTATTATTATTATTATTATTATTATTATTATTATTATTATTATTATTATTATTATTATTATTATTATTATTATTATTATTATTATTATTATTATTATTATTATTATTATATTATTATTATTATTATTATTATTATTATTATTATTATTATTATTATTATTATTATTATTATTATTATTATTATTATTATTATTATTATTATTATTATTATTATTATTATTATTATTATTATTATTATTATTATTATTATTATTATTATTATTATTATTATTATTATTATTATTATTATTATTATTATATTATTATTATTATTATTATTATTATTATTATTATTATTATTATTATTATTATTATTATTATTATTATTATTATTATTATTATATTATTATTATTATTATTATTATTATTATTATTATTATTATTATTATTATTATTATTATTATTATTATTATTATTATTATTATTATTATTATTATTATTATTATTATTATTATTATTATTATTATTATTATTATTATTATTATTATTATTATTATTATTATTATTATTATTATTATTATTATTATTATTATTATTATTATTATTATTATTATTATTATTATTATTATTATTATTATTATTATTATTATTATTATTATTATTATTATTATTATTATTATTATTATTATTATTATTATTATTATTATTATTATTATTATTATTATTATTATTATTATTATTATTATTATTATTATTATTATTATTATTATTATTATTATTATTATTATTATTATTATTATTATTATTATTATTATTATTATTATTATTATTATTATTATTATTATTATTATTATTATTATTATTATTATTATTATTATTATTATTATTATTATTATTATTATTATTATTATTATTATTATATTATTATTATTATTATTTTATTATTATTATTATTATTATTATTATTATATTATTATTATTATTAATTATTATTATTATTATTATTATTATTATTATTATTATTATTATTATTATTATTATTATTATTATTATTATTATTATTATTATTATTATTATTATTATTATTATTATTATTATTATTATTATTATTATTATTATTATTATTATTATTATTATTATTATTATTATTATTATTATTATTATTATTATTATTATTATTATTATTATTATTATTATTATTATTATTATTATTATTATTATTATTATTATTATTATTATTATTATTATTATTATTATTATTATTATTATTTTATTATTATTATTATTATTATTATTTATTATTATTATTATTATTATTATTATTATTATTATTATTATTATTATTATTATTATTATTATTATTATTATTATTATTATTATTATTATTATTATTATTATTATTATTATTATTATTAATTATTATTATTATTATTATTATTATTATTATTATTATTATTATTATTATTATTATATTATTATTATTATTATTATTATTATTATTATTATTATTATTATTATTTATTATTATTATTATTATTATTATTATTATTATTATTATTATTTATTATTATTATTATTATTATTATATTATTATTATTATTATTATTATTATTATTATTATTATTATTATTATTATTATTATTATTATTATTATTATTATTATTATTATTATTATTATTATTATTATTATTATTATTATTATTATTATTATTATTATTATTATTATTATTATTATTATTATTATTATTATTATTATTATTATTATTATTATTATTATTATTATTATTATTATTATTATTATTATTATTATTATTATTATTATTATTATTATTATTATTATTATTATTATTATTATTTTATTATTATTATTATTATTATTATTATTATTATTATTATTATTATTATTATTATTATTATTATTATTATTATTATTATTATTATTATTATTATTATTATATTATTATTATTATTATTATTATTATTATTATTTTATTATTATTATTATTATTATTATTATTATTATTATTATTATTATTATTATTATTATTATTATTATTATTATTATTATTATTATTATTATTATTATTATTATTATTATTATTATTATTATTATTATTATTATTATTATTATTATTATTATTATTATTATTATTATTATTATTATTAATATTATTATTATTATTATTATTATTATTATTATTATTATTATTATTATTATTATTATTATTATTATTATTATTATTATTATTATTATTATTATTATTATTATTATTATTATTATTATTATTATTATTATTATTATTATTATTATTATTATTATTATTATTATTATTATTATTATTATTATTATTATTATTATTATTATTATTATTATTATTATTATTATTATTATTATTATTATTATTATTATATTATTATTATTATTATTATTATTATTATTATTATTATTATTATTATTATTATTATTATTATTATTATTATTATTATTATTATTTATTATTATTATTATTATTATTATTATTATTATCAAATCTCCCAAAACATTGTTGAGCTAACTGGTGCAGTTAGCAACTTGATAGGCCAGATCAAGGGACTTGATAAAAGACTTCAAGTTGTAGAGGAAAGGACAATTGTGCCAGGTCCTTCGGTGGGTGCCTTAGGCACCTTCCTCAAACGGAGGCTGAGTTGAAAGAAATTAGTAAGCTTCCTGATTGTGTTAAGGAGCTGCAGGTTTTCAACGGAAAAAAACCAGGCCTCTTTATAGGGCTATATTGCAGCACATTCGGGGAATGATTAGGGGTGTCGCCGACGCTGCGTTGATCAGTTATAACATATTTGACGGCGATTGGCTCGAAATAAAATCTTGTTTGTCTCTGCATTACGCAGACAAACGAGATTTCCAAACTCTCGAGCACCAATTGAACCAGCTGGCTCAGAAAGGAACCAAACTGGACGAATTTTACGCGGAAGTTAACCATCAGCTCTCATTGATGGTTAACAAGATTAAGACGGAATCGTACAGCGAGGAAACCATCAGAGCTCTTATGGAAACGTATAGAAATAGGGCTTTGGATGTTTTCGTGAGAGGCCTTAACGGAGACATCTCAAAGATGCTTATGATTCAAAGACCCCGATCGCTTCCGGATGCATATTCTGCCTGTTTGGAGATTCAGAATCTCAACTACAGGAATCATTTCATCCACTCTCCTTCTTCTTCTAATTCAATCACAGCTCCAATGAATCAGAGCTTCAGGAGCCCGGACTATAGGCCTTATTAACCTCTGAGAAAGCCCCAACAGGGTTTTATGGGGAGAAATAATCGGTTTGTGCCAGGCCCCCGTCGAGAAGGTATAGCTCCGCCGAGGCTTAGACCAAGGCCATCAGAAAAAAATGGACATTGACCAGTGTATCAAGAGCAAAAAGGGTGAATTACGTGAATCGCCCTAAGAATGAGAACCCTTTCAAGTGAAGGGCGATGTCCGATAACTATCCGAACAACAAGCAACAACGCTTGTATCACGTCGAAACGGGAAATGAGGTTGACCTAGAGGAATACCTCACTTGCGCTGAAGATGCAACCGAAGAGCAGCTAAATTTTATGACAGAGGGCCATCCAGCGTACCATACTTAGAGTATGTAACCAAGGATGGGGTAGTGTTGAAGTTTCTTGTTGATACGGAGGCCAACAAGAACTTCATAAGTTCCAAAATAAGCCAGCCCTCAACAATACTTGAGAAACCTTTCTCTGTTAAATCGGCCACTGGCCAAATACTTATATCAGAATACGTGGAAGGGCGATTCTTTTCTAAAGTCGGCAATGATGCTTCAATAAAATTCTTTATCTTGCCTGGGCTTGACTCCTTCGATGGCATCATTGGAGATGACACCCTCAAAGAATTGGAGGCTGTCATCGATAGGAAAAACAATGTGCTAACGATAGAACCAGGTATCGAAATTCCACTGAAGGCAAAAGTATCACACCAAGTAAATGTTGTTTTTAGGGAAGATCTGCCGTGTGAAATTAGACAAGGTTTAGAGTCTTTAGTCCAAAAATACGAATCGATCTTTGGACCTATTAATGTGAACCAAATAATTGACACGTCAGTTCAAGCTGAAATAAAAAACAATAACAGACGAGGCAATATATACCAAGAGCTATCCGTATGCATCATGTCTGAGGGAAGTAGTAGAGGAAAAGATAGAAAAACTTCTAGAAGAAGTGATTATAAGGCCTTCTAGGAGTCCTTACAATTCCCCTATTTGAATTGTACCTAAAAAACCCAAACCTAATGGTGAGAAGCAATACCGAATGGTCATCGACTATAAAAGACTTAATAGTGTGACCATTTCAGACTCATATCCCATACCGGATATAAATGCTACTCTCGCTAGCTTGGGGAACGCGAAGTATTGTACGACCCTAGACCTGACTTCGGAATTTCACCAAATCCCAATGAAACGCTCGGACATTCCTAAGACAGCTTTCTCTACCATGAATGGCAAGTATGAATTCCTAAGACTGCCATTCGGTCTCAAAAACGCACCAGCCATATTTCAACGTATGATTGATGATGTGCTTAAACCTTTTATAGGAAAGATTTGTTATGTCTATATCGATGACATAATAGTCTTTAGCAAGAATGAAGAACAACACTTGCAAAATCTCGATATGGTCCTAAAAAGGCTTAACGAAGCACATCTGAAAGTGAACCTTGAGAAAATCCATTTTATGGACATTACTGTGGAGTTTCTCGGGTATGTTATAACGGCTGATGGCGTATTACCTGACAAGAAAAAAATCGAGGCTGTTCAGAACATACAACCCCCAGACAATCTTAGGGAACTCAAATCATTCCTCGGAATGACCTCATACTATAGGAAGCTTATTCGGGATTACGCCAAGGTCGCCAAGCCTCTGACTAACTTAACAAGGGGGGAAAATGCCTAAGTTAAGGCCAAACAGTCGAGGAAGATTCCAATAAAATTGGATGACCGTGCCATGGAAGCTTTCAATGATTTGAAGGAACTCCTTACTTCTGCAGAGGTCCTGGCATTCCCAGACTTCAGTAAGCCGTTTTCTCTGACTACCGATGTTCAAACATAGCCATTGGTGCAGTTTTGTCCCAAGGAGATGGAGGCAAGGAGAGACCTATTGCCTTCATTTCAAGAACTCTTAGTGCAAGTGAGGAAAACTACGCCACAAATGAAAAAGAAATGTTGGCGATGGTCTGGGCATTAGATAACCTGAGGTCCTATCAATATGGAGCGAAACATATAAAAATATTTACGGACCACCAGCCGCTTACGTATGCCCTGGGCAACCGCAATTACAACGCGAAACTGAAGCGCTGGAAGGCTAGAATAGAGGAGTACAATTGCGAACTCATTTACAAACCGGGAAAGACGAATGTTGTAGCGGATGCGCTCTCTAGACTTAATATTACTAACGGACACTCAACCGTCTCAGCAAAAGCTGAAACGGATTGCGAAGTGAATGCGTTACATAACGACTCGTCCACAGAATCTGCCTCTGAGAAAAATTCTAACTTGAACGGTGTCAGATCTCAAAACGATACAGCCTTAGAGCGCATTCCCGTTACAGAGCCTTCCTTTGACGAATCAGCTTCCACTGAATCCGCTAACGAAACAGTGCACAGCGCAGAACAAGACGCAACCGATCTGATTCCTCATGTGGAGGTACCTCTTAACGTTTTCCGGAATCAGGTGATTATTAACGTAACTAATGATACTGTTGATTCTTGTGAGGAACCACATCCCGGTTATGTTAGACACAATTTTGCTATCCCATATTTAGATAAAGTGGCTCTTACGGCCGCCCTTAAAGCTAAACTAAACCCTAATGTTATTAATGGTCTCAAAATCCCAGAACCTTGCATGGAATTACTTCAGATGGTCTATTTAGAAACTTTTTAAGTTATAAAATAAGATTAACCCAGAGATTGGTGGAAGATGTCACGGATGAAAATCAAGTATGGGAACTCATTAGTAAGGAACATAAGCGAGCTCATAGAAATGCCCGGGAAAACAAGGAACAGCTCCTTGAGAAGTATTACTTCCCGAAAATTAACAACTTGGTAACCCGTTATGTAAAGTCTTGTGACATCTGTCTCACCAACAAATACGATCGACACCCGGCAACTCCTATGCTCCAGCCTACCCCAGATCCGTCTTATCCTTGTGAAATACTGCACATGGACATTATGGAAATCCAAGGGGAAAATACATCTCATGCATCGACAAATTCTCCAAGTTTGCCAAACTATTTCATATAAGAAATAAGTCTTCTATTCATCTAAGAGACAAAGTGATAAAGATTCTTCACTACTTCACTGTCCCGAAGATATTAGTTACGGATAACGAGAGAAGCTTTTTAAGTCCCATAATGGTCAACTTTATAAAAATGCTTGATATCAAAATGTATCAAACTCCCGTTAACCGAAGTGAAGTTAATGGGCAAGTTGAGAGATTTCACTCAACGATCCTAGAAATCTATCGATGCTTGAAGGCTGAATACAAGGAGCTAAAGCTTAGAGAACTAATTAAGATCTCTGTCAATCGGTATAATAACACAGTCCATTCCGTAACCGAACGGAAACCCTCTGACATGTTCTTTAACAGAAGTACAAGAGTAAACTTCCAAAATATGGCAAATTTCAGGCTAAAGGTAAATCAGGAACTTAGGGAAAAAATAAGACAGAAACAAGAGACAAGAAACGCATGGCACAATAAAAATAAGTCTACCTCAAAGAAGTTTGAAAAGGGCGACATACTCTACACTTCCTTCAAGAGAATCCAAGGCAAGCATAAACCTCTATATAGGAAGAAGGTAGTGGCCAAGGATAACAAGGTTACTATTATCACAGACACAGGCCGCAAAATTCATAAGACACAACTTAAAAACACATAAATTCTAACCCCAAAAAAGACGCACACATCCAAGCACACATAAAATGTAATTAAATATAACAAGTTATGTTCATTCAAGCAGTAATGCATAACAAAAAAGCACATATACTCAATTGTCTATGACATTATGAGAATGAAATTACTTTATGAAAAATACTATGAAAGAAAATCATATTTTATGTCAAAACAGATAAATATGTAAAAAATCTATTTCATTAAACACATATGTGTATCACGTAATACATATAAAATCAATTAATGAAAAAAAGGGATGAATATCACCTATCATACAAATGAAAAATCATTAACATTTAATATAATATTTTCTTTTAATCCATATTTTGAATACATGTTAATACATAAAAGTCATAACCATTTCTTCTTACAGGACTATGCACACATATCAATTTCTTTAAATATATTAATAAAAATTATATTCATAACTCTATGATACACCTTACCAATTCTCTTGAGTTTCAGATAATCTTTATATTGTACATTGTTATATCAAACCATTGTTATAAATTTAGATTATATAACTTATTATCCCTAACGGCCGTGCAAGGCTTCACTATCATCGAGTACCAGTCCCCGATGGTGACAATCAAAGAAGGACCAGGGTGGATTATCGATGGACACTTCAAACTAGTGCACATGATCCGACTAGATGGATTTGAAGACCTGCTGAACAGTATGACATTGGCTGTTGAAGGTGGAATCACTCAGTCTACAAAGAAGATCGTCGCACACCATCACCTTACTCAGCTTCACGAACGTATCGACATACTGAAGGGAAGAAGCCATAGAAGACAAAGGTCAATTAACTGGATCGGTTCTGCATGGAAATGGCTGGCCGGTAACCCCGACGCAGCAGATTGGGACAAAGTGCTTAGCGAGAACGACATAGTAGACAACAATAATCAGCAATACAAAATAAATGAGAGGGTCCTTAGAATAACAGAGGACATCACGCAAAAGATCAACTGGGTTATTAACAGTACTGCCAACCAAGTTTTATCATCTAATAGAGCTATCCATGAACAAAACATTATGGATGAACTGCTCGTCATTAAAGAAGAAGTGAACGAAATTGTTCGTGCCTGCCAGATGGCGAGAAGTGGAATCGTTAACACCAATCTCTTGGACCATAAGCAGATAAACAGAGTCATCAGTGAAGTTGAAACCTTACTATACGCAAACGTGGTAGAGGCCCTACAATTTGGTAAACCATCAGTCTATACGAACGACTCCATCCTACTATACGTACTCTCTATGCCTAAAGTTAGCGGAATTGAGTATAACCTGCTACTGACCAGAGCCTCCATCATCAGCGAAACGCAAGTTGACTTACCCTACCCTAGGATTTTGGCCAACCACGAGGAAACCTATGTGATTACATCCAACTGCCCTAGCATGGGCAATATGACTGTTTGTGACGAGAGTTCCTTAGAAAAACTGGACGAAGATGGATGCGTAGTTCGGCTACTTAAGGGCGGAAACGCTAATTGTGCAATACGTACCAACACAGCCACGATCACGGAACTGATCAAAGAGGACACGATATTCGTAACGAACTTCAATGGAGAATTGATCAGCAAGAGCATCTCAAAACAAAGCTCTCTGGTACATACTTGATTCAACTTTACAACGAATCAATTCGACTCAATAACAGGACATTTGTTAGCTGGATAACTACTTCGCTTCAGGCACTACCACCTGTTTTGACCAACACCTCTATGATGGATGGATCCACGACATGAATATGAAGAACATCAAGATCCTGAGTGGCTTAACAAGCCGGCTGAACACATATACTGCCACAGATGTGACGATCCTTCTAATACTCGCAGCTGTTGTCTCAATGATATGGCGAAAGTTGTACAGGAAGATTGACCTACCAAAGATTCCAACGACGCCTACCCCTAACATCTCACCTTAAATAGATCACCTTAAGTAGATTTTCGAAGGGGGAGGAGTTAACACCTCGCACCGACACGCGCGATCATAATGTGCAAACTGTGCATAACGGCGCATTATGAGTTCCCACGATTGGTGGGTATCAGATAACAGCGCATGGAGGTGAACGCACCTACACCATCGAGGTCGCTGACTAAGCGAATCACCATCAACTAGCAATGCACGCCGTTAGGTGTAATTCGAAGGAATTAGGTTTAAGTAAATTAGTTCTGTTGGAACCTCCTAACCATATACTCGTACTTGTGAATAAATCGTTTATAAACCAAACTCGTTGTATCTTTAGTAAGTCGAACCGTTGGGCCAACCCCTCAGGGGTTGGTGTTCGCGTTTTTTTTTTTATTAAAACGGCTTCGCGATCCGTTTACTTTATTATTATTATTATTATTATTATTATTATTATTATTATTATTATTATTATTATTATTATTATTATTATTATTATTATTATTATTATTATTATTATTATTATTATTATTATTATTATTATTATTATTATTATTATTATTATTATTATTATTATTATTATTATTGTTATTATTATTATTATTATTATTTTTATTATTATTATTATTATTATTATTATTATTATTATTATTATTATTTTTATTATTATTATTTTTATTATTATTATTATTATTATTATTATTATTATTATTATTATTATTATTATTATTATTATTATTATTATTATTATTATTATTATTATTATTATTATTATTATTATTATTATTATTATTATTATTATTATTATAATTATTATTATTATTATTATTATTATTATTATTATTATTATTATTATTATTAATATTATTAATTAGCTGGGTCATCCTGATTTCCCTTCATAGAGATTGGCATAATTAGCGCCTCAAAAAAATGTTCCGGGTACGTTCCAAATTTATATATGATGTTGAGGGCAATTGCTATTTTTTCCTTGATTATAGCTGTACTATACTTATAGAATTCAGCTGGTATTCCAATTTATCCAGTGGCTTTTCGTTCCTTCATATTGTTTATTGCAGCATTTACATCATTTTGAGTTATCTGCACTTCGCAATGAAGAAATTGTTGCTTCTTGCTTGCGGATGAGCCTCTGCATATCTTCACTCTTGATTGATAGTAAAATTACATGGCCTTGTGATTTGGTGCAGTCGCCACCTGTATTGGTTTCTTCCTCTCGTAGTGGAAGTTTGGTGGTGTCGACTTTACTCAATTTTTCCAAGTCCTTGATTTTTGTAGAGAATTCTTCTCTATACGAACTATACACCCTTTGCACTGAATCATAGTACATGTTGACATGGTATGCATGTGACAACTCGGTCGGGTGCTCATCTTGAATGGTTGCGTCCATGGATATAAACTTTTCCCACAGTTCATCCAGTTTGGCCGTCAGCTTTTGGTAATACGGGAGTGTCTTCCTGTCTTGCCCAACCTTCTTGTAGTTGGTTATTAGACTCTGGATATTCTCTCCGGTCTTCTTTTGTTGTGCGGGCTTCTTCTCCATGGTTGATGTCTTCGTTGTACGATGCTGATGTATCCCCTTGGTTGTATGTTTGGAAATATACCAGTTTCTAAGCCCTGGTAACGCTTAATTAACGATGAAATTTGCCCTTAGCTCTGGTGGGGGGAAGGAAATATGTGTTTTAAAGTTTTTATCAGTGTTCAAGCCCTGATAACGCTTTAGTATTTGGTAATTTCCCCTTACCTCTGGTGGGGGGAAGCAACTATCACGTCGGTGTCACCAAATGGAAACGATTGTTCTATCGTTTATGTTGACCAGATAGGGGTCTTGTACTATGACTGGAATGGTGTCTACAGTGAAGCACTATAACACCTTGAGATGACAAAAACAGTCTCAAACAGACTCACTTGAATAAAATAAAAGTTTTTGATTACTGTTTCGTTGCCTACATTTATTTACGAAGGTGTGGTTGGTGTGACAAATAATGCCGAATTTAAAAAACAGAGAATTTAAAAAAGATCAAAGTATGCAAGGTGTTTTGTTACAATAATTATTGATTGAACATTATATTAATGCTGAAATTATGTTTGTGCTAAAAGTGTAGAAGGCATTAAAGTATGTGAAACAAAAAAAAAATATGAAAAGTTTCGAATATGAAAATTATGCGAAGAGACTGTTCTGTGGAACTGAACAATTATTATTATTGTTGAATTGAAGGTTTTAATACAACCTCTATACACTACGTTATAAGAAAATAAAATTAAACTAAACAAATCGAAAGTTGCGTCTTGACAAGGTACTTACTGTCAACTGATGAGTCCAAGTGAGTTAGCGGGACGAAACGCCAATTTTTGATGGACTAAAGGTCATAAAAAGCTATTTTGAATCAATAATTCAACAAAGTCCAAAATTAGTGCTAAGTCCTCTACTAAGTTGTTTTTTTAATTTTATTTTCTTACAACGTAGTATATAGAGTTTGTATTAAAACCTTCAATTCATTAACTTAGTCTGGCCACGGAATTAAACCTCTTTCTTTCTAACTTAATGATTACAAATTTAAAGTTGTTGGATATAGTTCACATTAAGTTTTTCGCAAAAACTTGGTATATGTTGATTTGAACAAATTGAAAGTTGCGTCGTGACAAAGGTACTCACTCTCAACTAATGAGTCCAAGTGAGTTACCGGGATGAAACGCCAATTTTTGGTGGACTTAAAGGCCATAAAAAGCTATTTTGAATCTATTATTATTGTTATTATTATTTTTTATTATTATTATCGTTATTATTATTTTCATTATTACTATTATTGTTGTTGTTATTATTATTGTAATAATTTTACTTTGTTTTTTATAAGAAACAAATTTTACTATAACAAATTAGAAAAAAATGTTTGATGATTTTTGCATTTTAATCAATGACTTTATGTAACTAGAAACAGAGGATATTTTTATATTGTACCAAGCACACCTATTATTGAAAAATATATGGGATGTCTTGAAAAGAAAATATGAAATCCGGAGTTTTAAAAACATATTTCGAAAACTGTTTTAATATATTTGACTGGAAAGTCTTTCAGCATAATTTTTGTCCTATATTTCAAATAAACCTTAAATTTGTCCCTGATAAGAAGTTTTTTCATTACTTAATTTCGTTCGCAGAAATCAAACTTTTTTAGCGTTTAATATTAAATTTTCCCAAACTGCCAAATCGCATTGTACAATGATTTTGGTTTTGCCTTCTCATGAACTACTAAAATTTAAGAAAACTGCAATTCATTTTCAGTTTCATATTACTCAATCTCTTACCCCTCAGGGGTTGGTGTTCGCGTTTTTTTTTTATTAAAACGGCTTCGCGATCCGTTTACTTTATTATTATTATTATTATTATTATTATTATTATTGTTATTATTATTATTATAATTATTATTATTATTAATATTATTATTATTATTATTATTATTATTATTATTATTATTATTATTATTATTATTATTATTATTATTATTATTATTATTATTATTATTATTATTATTATTATTATTATTATTATTATTATTATTATTATTATTATTATTATTATTATTATTATTATTATTATTATTATTATTATTATTATTATTATTATTATTATTATTATTATTATTATTATTATTATTATTATTATTATTATTATTATTATTATTATTATTATTATTATTATTATTATTATTATTATTATTATTATTATTATTATTATTATTATTATTATTATTATTATTATTATTATTATTATTATTATTATTATTATTATTATTATTATTATTATTATTATTATTATTATTATTATTATTATTATTATTATTATTATTATTATTATTATTATTATTATTATTATTATTATTATTATTATTATTATTATTATTATTATTATTATTATTATTATTATTATTATTATTATTATTATTATTATTATTATTATTATTATTATTATTATTATTATTATTATTATTATTATTATTTTTATTATTATTATTATTATTATTATTATTATTATTATTATTATTATTATTATTATTATTATTATTATTATTATTATTATTATTATTATTATTATTATTATTATTATTATTATTATTATGACATGGTATGCATGTGACAACTCGGTCGGGTGCTCATCTTGAATGGTTGCGTCCATGGATATAAACTTTTCCCACAGTTCATCCAGTTTGGCCGTCAGCTTTTGGTAATACGGGAGTGTCTTCCTGTCTTGCCCAACCTTCTTGTAGTTGGTTATTAGACTCTGGATATTCTCTCCGGTCTTCTTTTGTTGTGCGGGCTTCTTCTCCATGGTTGATGTCTTCGTTGTACGATGCTGATGTATCCCCTTGGTTGTATGTTTGGAAATATACCAGTTTCTAAGCCCTGGTAACGCTTAATTAACGATGAAATTTGCCCTTAGCTCTGGTGGGGGGAAGGAAATATGTGTTTTAAAGTTTTTATCAGTGTTCAAGCCCTGATAACGCTTTAGTATTTGGTAATTTCCCCTTACCTCTGGTGGGGGGAAGCAACTATCACGTCGGTGTCACCAAATGGAAACGATTGTTCTATCGTTTATGTTGACCAGATAGGGGTCTTGTACTATGACTGGAATGGTGTCTACAGTGAAGCACTATAACACCTTGAGATGACAAAAACAGTCTCAAACAGACTCACTTGAATAAAATAAAAGTTTTTGATTACTGTTTCGTTGCCTACATTTATTTACGAAGGTGTGGTTGGTGTGACAAATAATGCCGAATTTAAAAAACAGAGAATTTAAAAAAGATCAAAGTATGCAAGGTGTTTTGTTACAATAATTATTGATTGAACATTATATTAATGCTGAAATTATGTTTGTGCTAAAAGTGTAGAAGGCATTAAAGTATGTGAAACAAAAAAAAAATATGAAAAGTTTCGAATATGAAAATTATGCGAAGAGACTGTTCTGTGGAACTGAACAATTATTATTATTGTTGAATTGAAGGTTTTAATACAACCTCTATACACTACGTTATAAGAAAATAAAATTAAACTAAACAAATCGAAAGTTGCGTCTTGACAAGGTACTTACTGTCAACTGATGAGTCCAAGTGAGTTAGCGGGACGAAACGCCAATTTTTGATGGACTAAAGGTCATAAAAAGCTATTTTGAATCAATAATTCAACAAAGTCCAAAATTAGTGCTAAGTCCTCTACTAAGTTGTTTTTTTAATTTTATTTTCTTACAACGTAGTATATAGAGTTTGTATTAAAACCTTCAATTCATTAACTTAGTCTGGCCACGGAATTAAACCTCTTTCTTTCCAACTTAATGATTACAAATTTAAAGTTGTTGGATATAGTTCACATTAAGTTTTTCGCAAAAACTTGGTATATGTTGATTTGAACAAATTGAAAGTTGCGTCGTGACAAAGGTACTCACTCTCAACTAATGAGTCCAAGTGAGTTACCGGGATGAAACGCCAATTTTTGGTGGACTTAAAGGCCATAAAAAGCTATTTTGAATCTATTATTATTGTTATTATTATTTTTTATTATTATTATCGTTATTATTATTTTCATTATTACTATTATTGTTGTTGTTATTATTATTGTAATAATTTTACTTTGTTTTTTATAAGAAACAAATTTTACTATAACAAATTAGAAAAAAATGTTTGATGATTTTTGCATTTTAATCAATGACTTTATGTAACTAGAAACAGAGGATATTTTTATATTGTACCAAGCACACCTATTATTGAAAAATATATGGGATGTCTTGAAAAGAAAATATGAAATCCGGAGTTTTAAAAACATATTTCGAAAACTGTTTTAATATATTTGACTGGAAAGTCTTTCAGCATAATTTTTGTCCTATATTTCAAATAAACCTTAAATTTGTCCCTGATAAGAAGTTTTTTCATTACTTAATTTCGTTCGCAGAAATCAAACTTTTTTAGCGTTTAATATTAAATTTTCCCAAACTGCCAAATCGCATTGTACAATGATTTTGGTTTTGCCTTCTCATGAACTACTAAAATTTAAGAAAACTGCAATTCATTTTCAGTTTCATATTACTCAATCTCTTACCCCTCAGGGGTTGGTGTTCGCGTTTTTTTTTTATTAAAACGGCTTCGCGATCCGTTTACTTTATTATTATTATTATTATTATTATTATTATTATTGTTATTATTATTATTATAATTATTATTATTATTAATATTATTATTATTATTATTATTATTATTATTATTATTATTATTATTATTATTATTATTATTATTATTATTATTATTATTATTATTATTATTATTATTATTATTATTATTATTATTATTATTATTATTATTATTATTATTATTATTATTATTATTATTATTATTATTATTATTATTATTATTATTATTATTATTATTATTATTATTATTATTATTATTATTATTATTATTATTATTATTATTATTATTATTATTATTATTATTATTATTATTATTATTATTATTATTATTATTATTAT